>JAUMHP010000079.1:12424077-12443632 GCA_032361065.1 Enteromius trimaculatus | reverse complement strand
CTATATTCAAGTAAGGGCACATGGTATTGAGTGCAAATCAGAAAAAGTAGTGTAAATCTATGGAGGTTGTATATGTACGATAAATTGATAGAGTGTATATAAATATATATAAAATGTAACTTTTTTTTACAAGAAAACACCATCATTTTGCTTCAACATGCAGCATACACTCACAACAGACAGCGCCATCCATTCCTGTGTCATCCTGAGAGAAAAATATTGACTTAGTGCCCGAATATAAGACAAAGACCGTGGTGAGAATTGATCTTATGTCATCCAGTGAGGAACAAGCTTTAGACTTGTACCATCTTTAGCATTTAGAGAAGACTTACATCATTAATGCTGGAGGAAGCACTCACCTCAAAGTTTAGTATGCGAGTACCTACACAGATCCCGCATTAGTGAGAGATTAAGAAGATTAGTGGTTTCAGTTTGATTCTGATATGCGTGGTCGGCGTAATAGCGTCGTTGTTTCCTGGGTGAGTTATTCACAGATGATAGTTGCCTGCCTCAGTGTTGTTTTTCTCCCAAATGTCTTAGTCATAGAGCCAGATTCACTTGAAAGATTTAGTACACAGCTTTAGGCATTGTTCTTCACTAGACAGGAGCAGATAATGCAAATTAAAACTAAAGATGTTTTGGAAACAATGCAGCATTTCAGAAAGAGAGTTGCTCCACTACTGAATCCCACGTGAGCAGAACTTTTAATGTAATCCTAGAAACTCTGAGATACGAGTTTTTAAAACTAAACTGTTGTTTGGATTACATCACACATTTGTGTCTCAAGTAATTCTGCATGATATTATGTACTTATAATGAATCTTTACACTTTTGTGACATTGCAAGCAGGACAATTATGCAATTAGACTGAATACATTATTATAAAATCCATTTTTGTTCTCATACCGAATGCGAAGACAGATGCTACAGTGAGTGTTCTTCACTTGACTTTGCTGCGAGTCTGGACAGCTTCAGTGAGCTTGTAATAAATGTAAAAATCCAAAATAAATTGGCATTGAAAAGCATTTCATATGTGAAATTACAAGTATGTTTTAGTGATGCCATTGATGATTGTTTGCTAATCTAAAGTCAGTGTGGTATAACCAACTTTTAGGATGCTATTTTGGTGTAAATTTGAAAGAAAACTTGATTTCACAAAAGGGCCTTTACAACACCATAGAACTATGTGCTAAGTTCAAATAAATAAGATAAAAATACAAGGTTATGTAAAATATTCAAATGGTACAACCCTATGAAACAATAACAATGTTCTTAAACACACTAACAAACTAACACATAAATAAGGTTAGTTCAGATTGTCAAATGGTGCAACCCTACGGTATGAAAAAATAATTATGTTCTTAAACAAACAAACACATAAATAAATAAATAAATAAATAAATATGTAGATTATGCAAGGTTAGTTCAGATTGTCAATTGGTGCAACTCTATGACAAAAAAAAGTTTTTAAACAAACAAACAAACACAAAATACATACAAATAAATAAATATGGAGCTTTTTAATGTAAATGCAAGGTTAGTTCAGATTGTCAAATGGTGCAGCCCTAAGGAAAAATAAACGATGTTCTTAATTAAAATGACTGATATATACTCAACACAATAATAATAATAATAATAATAATACATTTGGAGCTCTGCAAGATAAGGTCAGATTGTCGAATATTACAACCACTGAAAAAACTTACAGTTTTCTCTGAGTGGCTGACTGACAAAAAGAAAGAAAGAAAGAAAGAATACAAATACACCAGTAATATTGATCATATTTTTATTATGATACTATTAAGTACAATATGTTTATTTCACATTGTCAAATGTGGAAAACTCAAAATATTCTTGAACTGACTGACTGAATAACTGACAGAGAAAGAAAGAAAAAGAATAAGACAAATAAATAAGTAATATTGATTTTATTTTTTATCATCTTACCTCACATCATGCAAACTATGTACATATTTGTATGTATGTTCAGATTGTCAAAAGGTACAACCTCAAGGGGAAAAAAATATATTCTTGATGGAAATCATAATAAAATGTATAAATACATCTGTATACAAATCTATTTTAATATGCATTAAATATTTTGTATTTTTGAAATTACAATCCTCTGCTATAGTTATCAAAACAATCGGTTTCCTAATGTAGCTTTACCTTTTTCTGATGCTTCTCCCTTTTTTGTTTTACTGCAGAGTTTGATGCATTTCCTCACCTGTAATCTTCCCCCAGCCTCCCACCTGCAAAAAAAAAGGACATCACAAAGCAGAAAAAAACACAATCATGATGAATAAGCTGCAGAGGACAAACAATGCCGATTCAGGCAAGATGAGGTGAGAGGTGCGGTAAACTAGTTTATCCTGTGGCTGGTTGTTTTGTCATTTGGTGCTGATAGATGACAGCAGAACTGAAGCAAAATATTCATTAAGTCTGTGCGAGAGTCAAAAAGAGTGGACAGATATGCAGATCAAAGCTGCGCCATCCACGCCGCACTGTCACACGCAAAAAAGACTTTAATCTCGCAGTTGCAATATTGAATTAATTAGTCTCACAGTCTAGCGTGAGAACCGTAGACTTGCATGTCTTGGCTTGTCTTGAGTTTGAGGGAGCGTTTATGAATTCGCTATAATTACAGGCATGTGGTGGTGTTGTCTGGTTATGTCAGGAACCTCCGAATTGATGCGCCTCCAAGTTTTGTTGAAGCGAATATGGATTATGTTAAAGGTGCTGTAAGCAACTTTTTTTTTTTAACGAGCACAAAATGTCTCTATTACCTGATAGATATGACTGAAATAGCTGTTGTGAGATATCACAGCTGTATCGCCGACAGCCCAAGGCTTTGTAAACACAAAAAAGTGTCAGGGGAGCAGCAGGTTCTTTTTTAGTCAATTGGAAAAAGCACTGCCCCTCAATCATTTTGAGTGCCCGGGCCGAGGGAGTTTGGCGGGATACAGGGCATGTGCTTGAAGTCTGCAAAATGGCAGCAAGTGTTCAAGGATTGGCTGATTAAAATTTTGTATAGTAAACCCTGATGGTGGATACAAGAAGTAGACACTCTAAAAAGTTCTAGGTTATTTCTGTAAACACATTGTTGGGTTAATTGTGCTGGGTCGAAATTAAGGGTTATTTGAGGTAATGTAAACACAAAGCTGGGTTGTAAAGGATAAAGAATAAAGGTGCATTTAATTATGTTGGCATGATTATTTACCTCTATTTTTAATAAGTTGTGGTTAGAGCACACATATTTTACTGTTTAATGTATGGTATGGTAAGGTATGGTCATAGCTAAGATGTTGTTGGCACTTGAGCAAGACTTTGGACTGGTCCACGGTCATCACTCTTGGACATTTTAGACTTTGTCTTATCAGCCGTGGGTTGTGCATTTACCTTTGACAGTCGCTTACCAAAGAAGAACGTGACTTTAGCGTTGTGTCCGCGATTGCAATGGCGGACCCGCTAGAGCACAATCTCAAAACGATCTCAAAAATCCACAGCAGACCTGCATAAGATAAGTAGTTTCACGTCATGTCACGTCACTTCAGAGCAGCCTGACCCACTGCACAAGATGACCACCAACCCACAGCCACAGCACGAGATGGCCGCTGACCTCGATCCACTGAACAAGATGGCCGCCATCCCCAAGCCACTGCACAAGATGGCCGCCAGTCCTGAGCTACTGCATAAGATGGTCTCCAATCCCAAGCCACTGCACAAGATGACTGTCACACTTGAGCCTTCAGCCAAAGCAGAACTCAAGCCCCAGTCCCAGTCCACCCTGGGTACTGCTCCAGTGTTACCCAGCATTGAGGATGTTGCATGTGAAGACACCAGGGCTTTCCCAGGATGCATGAGGTTGGTGTCCAAACTGGCGGATCCACCAGTCATGTCAGTGCATGCAGCAGGCATCTTAAAAGCATCAGCACAGGCCATCACTGGACAGGACATCCCTCTCCTCAGTGCTCCCAGTAATGTCAATTGCATTTTAAGTCTGTTGGCTGCACACTGCCATCCCACGACGTTGCCTGTTCCCATGTCTTCCCCAGATCCATTGGAGGTGTCGGTTGAGGCCCTCTGCAGGTTCCACTGATGGCTGCACAACCCCCAGAGGTGTCAGCTGAGGCTGTAGATCCTCTGGAGGTCCCCCCGGTGGCTGCTCTAACCCCAGAGGGTGCAGTTGATGTTGCAAAGTCCCCGGAGGTTCTGCCAATGGCTGCAACACATAAGAGATGCCAGCTTCGGCCATAGACAAAGACGGCCAATGAACTCTCACCCTACCCTGCCACTGCCGTAAGGACCGCCATAGAACCCCCCCAGTTTTCAGGTAGTATTTTACCCAGCAACACAGTTAACCTGACCCACTGGTTGGGTCAAATAAACAACCCAGCATTCTGGGTCAATTAGTTAAACACAGCACTTGGGTCAAAACAACCCAGCGCATATTCTGTCCCATAGTTACCCAGCAGCTGTGTTAAGGTTGGGATATTTTTTAACCAGCCCTTTTTAAAGTTGCATCTGGTCAAAAAAAAAGAAAGAAAGAAAAAAAGAATAAATGAATGATGAACAAATTAAAATCATTATTTTAAGAAAGCAACTAATTAAGTGTATATTTACAAATAAAAAGTATATTTATGCTTAATAAAATAAAATATTACTGTATAATAATAATAAGCCTTTATTTATTTATTTATACATATTTATAAATAAGTATTGTGGTGGGAACCGATCAGCGTCGCCCTGGCAGCAAAGGATCAGCACCTGGAACTCGTCAGCCTGGGCCAATCGTTCACGGCAGGACACATATAAAAGCAACACTAAACCAGGAAGTGATCGAGCAAAGTCTCCATTTGACATGTGTGACTTACCTTTCTCTCTCTCACAGAGGAATCGCCGTGAGCGAGACGCCCAAGCCACCCAAGAGCACTGAAGCACCCATCACCGACACCTAGAAGGGAGAAGAAAAAGGGATTTTGGAGCACAAGACGCACTGGCACCACCACTACCGTAAATTTGTTTACTTACCTTCACTGTGTAATAAATCCACCCTCCGGGGATTGTGTTCACCTTACCACATTGTCTTGTCGTGTTCTCTAGCGCCAGAAATCACACTAGTGACTGGCACTAGTGCCACTGCAATCACACCAGTTACACTGGCCTAGAGACCGACAGACAAAACATCAGAACACAAGCTCACGCCACCCTGTTACAACTCAGTTTTTTTCCCTCTTCATCTTACAGGTGCGTGCTTCTCTCGCCCGAAGAATCATGGAGGATTTATTAAAACAACTCCCCGAGGTCAGCGTCCGCCAACAGCATTGTGCTCCGGTTTTCGGCCGCCTAAACAACCCCGCTTCCGGATCCCCGAGCGGCTGAGGCTCGCCTCCTAACCAAATAAACAGCGGACGATGACATCAAAGTCTTTTAATACACAGGCCACCAAGTCCCCGGGATGAGCAAATGCCAACGGACCCACCTACATCACCGACTAAGAAGTGGATGGCAGGCTGCGCGGTCCATCGAGTGGTTCCAAAGGGAATTCCCCGCACCATAGTTGAGGTGCAAGGAAAAGTTTATAGCGCTGTGCTGGACTCGGGTAGCAGTGTAACGTTGGTAAGACCCGATATATTAGGACCCCGGCCAATGCCGATGCAAGCCATCCCGGGGAACCACGCCAAGACCAGCCTTCGCCACCACCGATAGCGGGAGAGATGGTGAGTCCCCCTCCCTTGAAACTAACATCTTTCTTGACATCTTCCAACAGGTCATGGGAGGGGGAGCCTTTGGGGCCGAACAACGAGAAGATGACCGATTGAAACACTGCTGGGAGCAAGTGCGTGTAGTGGAGGACCAGGAGGTTCGACCGGCCCCTCTCCCGCATTTTATTGTACAGAATGGCCTGTTGTACTGCGTCGCACAGAGGCGGGGGGAGGAAAAACGGCTCTTAGTGGTGCCCAAAACCAAAACAGAGACCGTCCTGGAGTTGGCCCATGCCCATCCCATGGCAGGGCACATGGGAGCCCAGAACACCATCCAGCGCATAAGAGACCACTTTCAGTGGCCAGGCCTGGAGGCCCAAGGTAAAACGATTCTGTGCCGCATGTCCTACCTGTCAGTTAACCTCTCCTATTAAACCTCCCCCCAGCCCGTCATTGGGGTGCCCTTCGAGCGGATCGGAATGGATCAAGTGGGGCCGCTGCCAAAGTCCAGTAGGGGTCACGAGCACATCCTGGTGATCGTCGACTACGCGACTCGGTACCAAGAAGCCATTCCCCTTCGGAAAGCCACGTCAAAAGCCATCGCACAGGAGCTGTTCCTGTTGTCCAGTCGCGTAGGGATACCATCTGAGATCCTGACCGAGATCCTGAGAACACGATTGTTTATGTTCCGGCTAATGGCTGACCTCTGCCGGCTGCTGAAGGTAAAGCAGATTAAAACTTCTGTGTATCTGTGTACCCACAGACTGATGGACTAGTAGAAAGATTCAACAAAACCCTAAAGCAGATGCTCCGGAGGGTAGCTTCTTCCATACATCCTCTTCGGAATACGGGAAGTACCTCAAGCATCAACAGGTTCACACCATTCGAGTTGCGGTTCAGACACCAACCCCGGGGCCTGTTAGATGTCGTGAAAGAAGCCTGGGAACAGGTCATCGAACACGTCCGGGATATGAGGGACAAAATAGACCGTGTCATGCCATTAGTCCGGGAACACCTGGTAAGAGCCCAACAACTCCCAGCAACGACACTACAATCGGGCGGCCCAACCGTGGGAGCTCCACCCTTACCCATTAGGGTAGTGGTCCTGGTCCTCAACGCTGCCTGTAAATTCCTTGCGCAATGGCAGGGACCCTATACCGTAGAGGAACGGATAGGCCCTGTTAATTATCGTGTCCAGCAACCAGGACGCAGACACGCAACCCAATCTACCATATCAACTTGCTGAAGTGCTGGATCGGGGACCAGGACCAGGTAGCCGCCTTCACCCTTCCACAGCCATGAAATAGATACCCACCTCTCGGCCGCCCAGAAGACGGAGTTGACTCACCTGGTCGGTCAGTTCCAGGATGTGTTCTCAGAGACCCCAGGCCATACCAATCTTCAGCCTGTTGAGGAGGAGATCCAGAAGACGCTAAAGCTGGGGGTGATCGAATCATCCCGGAGCCCGTGGTCCAGCCCCATCGTCCTGGTCCCGAAGCCAGATGTTACCCTCCGCTTTTGCAACGATTACCGTCGCCTGAACGAAGTCTCCCAATTCGATGGCTACCCCATGCCCCAGGTGGACAAGCTGCTGGAACGATTGGGGCAGCTTATGCAGGTCTGTCACTTAGGGGCGCTCTCTAGCGCCAGAAATCACAGTATGCATTTACAAAAATAATTGTATAATTATGCTTAATAAAATAAAACATTATTGTCTACTACTACTACTACTAATAATAATAATCTGCCAATATTTATTTATTTAACAAGCAAGCATCATATGTCATACATTTAATTTAAAATTGTTTTATTAATTTAACAGGTTTTGGATTTTTCATTGATTCATACAGTAAATGTTAATATGTTAAATATTAATGTCATACATATTTAATATAAAACCAAAAGTTTTATAAAGCAGTAATGAATATATGTTACATCCACGCCAGGCTCCACCCTCACAATGCTCTCTCTCACCAGAGTTCTAATCACCGCCACCTGAACTGAATCACTGCACCAATCAAGCCACCACATAAATCCACACACAGCACTCTTTGTTTAAGCTCATTTTCGACAAGTGGACTCAAACTTTGGCAAGCTCTATCGCTACTGACTTACCTGAATACCTACCTTGTGATATCCCCTGTATTCTCCTCGATCCCCGTTTCATCCCGAGGCTCCTTGGCTCTTCCTCTATGTCTCCAGCGTCTCAAGCTGTGGTGTGTGGTTGTGGTCTCTCGTCCTCCTCATCCGTGTGTTCTCCAGCGATCTCTCTAACCTACAAGATAGAGGCATTGTGATTACTACAACATTCCAGTGTACTCAAACTATCATCTGCAAAGATACTCGCCTCAGATATCCATTCAGACCTCTGTTACTGCTCTGTTGTCTTTAATAAATACTGTTTACTCACTTACCTCTTGCGTTGCAGTCCGTTTCCTATCAATATAAAAGAAAAAAATGTATTAATATGTTTTAAATTCATATATTGTAAAATTAATCCTTTTCTTTTAAGCATGAAACAAACTGCAACTTAATAAAATAAAACATGTTTAATAATAAAGTTTGAAATCTTGTATATAATTCTTATTAGTAGTAATTTTCATTAGATTTCACACACACCTAGAATCGAATAGAACAGAATAGAATATGGAATACTTGGTGTATGATTTTCATCAGAATCTGCACACATTATTTCTATGCCTGGAAGCCAGCTCAATTAATACAGCTATAACATGTTGAAACAATCACTGACAGCACTAAATTATTCCTCATTTGAGCCTTTATGAGCTTGTTTACTTGTGTCTGTGCTCTGATCCAGTAATAAATTCAGAACATGAAATGAGTCTGTATACCTGTAAGCAGTTTATAAAGCACTTATGGCTTACACCGATCACGTGTGCAAGTTTGAGGTTAGACCTTAATCTAGGCAACCACTAAAGCGGATCTCGGCATCAGATCGCTAAACGACGAGATGCCAGAGTTTTTAAATGCAACTAGCATGATAGCAATTTACAGTCAATCGTTCTGGTATGACTGCAAGTTTGACATTTTACAAATTGCACAACAACCTGTTTGCACGTTTTGGGGCAAAGCTAATTAGGTCTGTAATTACTGCAAAACAGTGCTGGGGAAGTTACTTTAAAATAGTTACATCCCAAACTACAAGCTACGAATAAATTAAAGCAGCTTTAGTTACAGTTTAAGATTGAAATTTTGTTAGTTACACTATAGAATTATGAAGTTCTAACAAAATGGTGACAGTATCTCTCTTTCTCTCTCTCTCTCTCTCTCTCTCTCTCTCTCTCTCTCTCTCTCTCTCTCTCTCTTTTAATTACTGTACGTAAATATAAACACTTTTGTTATATTAAGATATCTACACAAGTCACTTTGCTTCCATAATGTGACATAGTATTTGCAATGAGGAGAAAGTCATGAATAGAACAAAATAAAATAATGCAATAACATTTTGAATTATAATAGAGTGGGAAAAGAAATACTGTAAAAATACACTGTTTAGGGGTAGTTAATGTTGAAGGCTTAGTTCACCCCAAAATTAAAAATTCTGTCATTAATTACTCACCCTCCTGCCATTTCAAACACAAAATACTGTACCTGCATTCATCTGCCATCTGATCCTCCATACTATAGACTGCAATACAATTGAAATGATCCCAGATCCAGAAACATAGTAAAAACATCAGTAAAACAGTCCATGTGACATCAGTGGATCAACTTCAGTTTTGCCATGCTATGAAAATACAACGTAAAACGTTGAGGGGAAAGCACGTGCATGTACCTGCAGTAATCTGCAGTTGTTTATTTTTAAAAGAGGAAGTCTGTTTTTAGGATTTTTTTTGTGCTAAAAAAGTATTTTTTCTAGCGTTGCAATAGTGAAGTTTTACCGATGTTACGTTTCTGGCCCTGGGATCATTTGAGTTGTATTGCCTTCTATGGCATAACTATCGAAAATGTCAGCTCTATTTTTATTGTGACTGGTCTTCCTTAAAAACTTAAAGAGTGGAGCTATTTTTTAGTTATTTATGTATTAAGTAATTTTAAATTACTTTAAGAACTTCTTTTTGTCTCGTAATTCCGAATGTGTGTATTAAAGAAGTTTACGACAAGCAGAAAGTTAAGTCCATTGTAAATCTTATGGGAGCTTCCAAGCACACAAGATTTCTCTCCCTCCCTAGTGTGGGAGTGGAAAACACTGCCGATCTGTAAGTTATAAATGAGGGATTATGGGAATGATTAGAAGAGCATAAAAGAATTAAAGGCACATGAACATACTCCATGGTTGAATCCGACGCCTGCAGCGTTTTGCGTCATGACGAGCTGAAGCCGGGGTTAAACTAATAAACAAACCCAACTTACACTATTAAAACTTAATCAAACAATGATTTGTATGGTTTCTCTTTGGACGAAAACTGGCAGATATTAAGAAGCAGCAGCTGGCAGTGAGATTTAAAACCGTCACAAACGGTATTCACTGAGATCATCCAAAAAGTTTGTTTAATGTTGTAGGTTTACATGGAAGGGAGTGAACAAAACATTTCAATCCCAGGTCAAAGTGATTACTTGAGGGTCCATCAGCCAAACAAAGCAGCAACTTCATGCTTTAAACTTTATTAAAAGGACGAAAACAAGCAAAAAATGTATTCATTGTTGAAATTGATGTTCTTTTCCTTTCGCTGGAGATAATCACTGGATAATCATGGAAAATAAAGCCTGATTCAATTACAGTTAAGACACACTCACTCAGAGCCCAAACTGGCTCCTAAACTATTATTGTAAAGAAAAGAAAATAGACAAACTGTGAGACAAATGGCTCATTTATGAGAAGCAAAAAATGGGATATCATTATGCCCCGCAAGTAAAATGACGTTCAGTCAAATTATAGATTTCAAAACACTAACTATAAGTTTTAATGTAGAAATTAAAATAAACAGTGATCAATCATCGCTGATATGATCATCACGGATAAGCTTTTTCGAGCGAATGTTTGTTTGTCTCCCGCCACACTTTCCAAAAGCACTGGTTTTGAAAAATCTCCATAAAGCCCAGTTGAAAACATTGTTCTCTTCACAACTGATTTCAAAGGCTAACGGAGAAAATTATTGTTTGCTCTCATCCACTCGATGATTCATGCTCATTTTCTGGTTTAACTCCCGCTGTGAGTCGCCCCGATCTTTTATTGCACTCTCACTATTCTTACAAATGGAAATTTTACCAATGAAACCCTCAACTCGCTGGGCCAGACATGAAGTGTGTCTAAATTGTAGCGTGTTTCATGTGTAAAGTAGTGCATGGCATTTCAGCTTGTTTTTTTTTTTTTTTTATATATATATTCTTTTTTGTTATGTGCAGCTGCATAACAAAAAAAGAAAAATACACTCGAGTCGAGTGAAAGGTGAACCGTGTGATTTCTATGACAGAAGTGGCATCCAGTGTAGGGAAAAAAAAAATAAAAATACAAGACTTCAATAAAAAATGTTCTGACCAAATCATAAAAATGTAAGATAGATATTTAAATAAAACATTTGCAGAACATTTCTACAACAGTAGACCAAAAAACACATCCTTTATAACCGGCCCCCTTAGAGATATTAATCCTGGGTCTTTTTGGATACTATGAAAGCAGGTTAGTCAGTCTACATTCTTTCATGTGTTTTATGGTTGCAAAATCTACATACCTCAAAGACCGTAATACACATAGCAGATGATCACCAGTCGTTCATTTACGGCCAAAACGGCTCCTTCAACACTGTGAATATGAGCAATGGAGGACTTTGAACATGAAACCGGGGCGACGCTTCCAAGACACACTCGCTGCAATGAAACATGGAGCTTGGAGTCATGGAAAGATCAACATCGACGATGATAATGAAAGAGAGAGAGCAAGAATCAAATCAAAAAGATCAACAAAAGGATCTGGCAGAGCATTAGGAATTAAATGTAACCTCTTTTGAACTCATGCAACGCCCAATTTAGGGAAAGTACGCACGCAGTCATTTTCAGGGACGTACATAGTCAGTAAAAAATTTTTGATCTGTAGCGCAAACTAAATTTTCCACAATTTCCCATAACTCTAATAGTCTTGGTGTCAAGGAATGACTGGAAACGCCATGTGAAACTTGATTTTATCATCATACAGACAAAAAGTAAATTTGTACTTTTAGATTTTAAAACATATGATAGCCAGTAGATTATAATAAAGAGATTTTCAAATCCCATGAGACAATATTTTACTGCACACATACTCCACCTATTACAAAGGTGTTTTAGTCAAGAGCTGTGATATTGTTGTTTGATTAACATAAATGACAGATAGCATGAATATTAGACTGCTGTCACTTTAAGAGCTAACCAGATCCAATGTACAATTGCTATATTATTTGTTTTCTTTTTTAGCTGTGTGTTTTCACTTATGTTCAGGGATTGTGTTAGGGGTAAGCCTTCATAATTACATAAAATAAATAATTGAGTTCATATAGTATTAACACAAAATCACAACTAGAGTTGCAAAAAAGCAAATTTTTTTAAAAACAATTTCCAGAAACTTTCCAGAACTTTCTGGAAATTTTCCAGTCCTTTGCAACCCTAATCCCCACCTCGTAAAATAGTAACTGGGTTGATATGACTTGAGTTCCTCCATCAGTTTGAGTCTACTGGAATTTTTTAACTGATTTATCATTCTGCAATCCACAATCCAGTCCAATGACTTTCAGAAGTATTCAGATCAACAAGAATGCACGCACACACACATTTGTGCAACTACACAAAAACGCATATGCTGACTGGGCCGGGCTCAGTGGTTGTTAATGACAGAGCAGAGAAAGTATCCAGGTGCTGTGAAACTCTGTTTCTTTCTGTTTCTCACACAAACAGCGCACAGACATGCAGAGCATTGTGGGAAAATGCCAGGCCATGTAGACTGACCTCCCACCTAGAGCTCCAGCCTCAAGCTAAACATTAATTAAAGCGTAATTCCACTTCCCCGGCAGTCAAGCATGTTTCTCAAGTCAACGTACAAGTTGATGGAAACAGATAACTTCCTGTAGAAAAAAAACACAACACTGCTGCTGTAGCTCATACTTAGGGTTAGTGATACTGTATGACTTGATCGGACGTTTTGATTGGTACAAATTGTATGAATTTTAGAGTCAAAAAATTCAAAAAAATTATTAAAAAAGTGTGCAGTTGTTTACAATTTAAGTATACAAACTAAATAAATAAATACAACTTAGCAGTGTTGGTCAAAATGACCCCTGTGGCCAGGTAAACCGTATGTTTTCTTATTAACAAGACAACACTGTCATGCGCGTGAGATGATATGAACATTCATTAATAGAAAACAATGTTATCTGTTGAATAGAAAATCATCTGCCACTTACCGTAACTTGATCATTGACAGTTGTTCATTAGTTTTTTTCTTGCAGTATTTTTTGCTTTTCTGCAAAAATCATCATTAACATATACTGTCACATACGTTGTTCAACACTTGTTCAAATAGCATTTATTTAAACTATTTAAACTTATTAAACCCAAATAAAAAAATAAAAAAATCTAATAAAAATTGCTAAATTACGGTGATTTTAACGGTAAAAGAAAAAGAAAAATGTAAAAAAAAATGCTATGGTAAAAACCTGTTAAATGGTTAAAGGTAAATTCCTGTAAAACTTTTGTTTGAATTTGATGTTTTTTATATGTAATGTTGTTAAATTAATGCTTATTGCATATTTCAGTTTAATGAGCCTCACCATGGTCGTGTTTAGTGTTTTTATGAATGACACTATGCACCTTCCATATACAGTATGTTTATTTTTAAAAACTTCTTGTGATGGGCTGGTACCATCATGACGTTATCCTTACCACCTTCATTTGGTGGTTATCAGTATTTTAAACTTTAACAGGTTGGTATATTAACATTATATCAGTTACGGTAATTAACTGTAAATTTAACTTAAAACCGTAATACCTAAAACGCTGTTACAGATTTTTTTTTTTACAGTGTACATATACGACGTTAAGCTAACTTAGACTTGTTATAGCACTTTATTGTAATTGCTCTTTTGTTGATTTTGACTGCTTCCATTGTCCTCATTTGTAAGTCACTTTGTATAAAAGCATCTGCTAAATGACTAAACGTAAATGTTGTTCATTCCAAAATGCACAAGATGGACAGTCATCGGCGTGTGCGTCATATGATCAGATTAATCAGCAGATGAGGCAGCATGACGACAAACCCTCTAAGATAAGTGCTTCACGATAGTCTCAGACTGTGTTGTGCCTCCAGGTGTAAGCTGGTGCAAAGCAGGATACTTTGCATTCCTCCAGCATTGATCTTATCCTGTCTCACCTTATCTCTTCTCAAACCCCTCCCTCAGAGAAAGACACGACCGAAAGATTGCCGATTCTAACATGCCTTTACCTGCTGTTTTCCTTGTAATGGATGGATTGGGGTACAGCCAACACCACACTGACTTCAAAGTTGTTTTGAATGAAATATCTCAACGTCTTCGAGGTCTGGAGACTCTGTTTTGCACCCAAACAGAATACGCAGACGATGATAAACGGGGATGAGTGATGAATGGAAGGAAATACACATCACTTTTGCTGATCAACACTCGTCTCACATGTCTAAGGCAGGATGGCTGTGTTTCATAGACTAGTGAGTTGCCTACGTAGGCAGTATGTACTGTATTACCAACAATAAAATGTTATAGGTGCGATTCAAACAGAAAAAAGGTGGATACCTTTGTTTGTTGTGAAATCAAATGCATCCTTAACAAGAAATCTCAAGATTAACATTATTATATATAAGTAGATTAATAAAATAATTATTTATTAATAATGGACATATAAAGAACAAAAGGTAATTCAATAAACATATATTTAATTCAATCCTAAAAATCATGAGGAAAAAATGCTTGGTTAATACAGATAATAAAAAAAAGAGGTAATAAAACAAAGCAAAATAAAAAATTAAATAAAAATATCGATAGTCAAGCTAAACAAAACAAATGCATATGTAATTCAAAAAAAAAAAAAAAAAAAGGCCTGTTTAATCATCGCAAAACAAAACCAAACAAACAAATGTCTGGATAATACAAACAAACAAAATCAAACAGAGCGAATGTTTTTGAAATCCAGACAAAATAGAACAAATGTTTGAACAACCCAGCTAAAACTAAACCAAACAAACAAGACAATCAGTTAATCGAAATCCATCCATCCATTTCTATACATTGATAATCCAGAGAAAACCAAACAATTATCTGTGCAATACAGACAAAACAAAAATGTCTGTATCGTCAAAATAAAAAAATCAATATTAAATAAACAAATAAATTAAATATACGGACAACCTTGACAAAAAAAAAGGTCCCGTATCAGCTAATGTTTTAACTTATGTTTAATTTTTTCCTTTTTTTCACAAGTTCTTGCTTTATTTGGACTGTCTGTCTGTTTGTTACCATACAAGGGAGCTGCAGTAGACATCCAGGCAGCCTACTAAGTTTTAGACAGTAAGTTTTCAGCCTATGACTCACATTACCAGAGGCATTTTTACCTGCTTTTCCCTAGTATAGCCTACTCAGCAACAGCTAACAGGACGTGCATCAGATAGATACCTATTGCGTGACAGACCTAACAATAAACTTCCTTTTAGGGCTTTTTTACATCTCGTTTTGCTGCGTAAAAAACAAACTTGTGCAAACTTTCAAGCTTCCTCCTAAACCTCACAAGGAAAAGGGGACTTCAGAATCCAGCATTTGCATGGTTTATCAGGTTGATCTCATCAGTCACTTGTTAATGTAAGGATGGACAGATATCTCTCGAACAAACACTTCCTGGTTTGGGTGGATGGCTTCCACAGGTCTGGGGTCAGTGATCCATCACGGTTTCTGAGAAGGGATCATTACTCAGGATGTGTTGACTCAGGGCAGTCCTGATGGCGGGGGGTTAAACTCACCCTAACACTTCTTATCAATCACCGTCTCGGCCCCTGGAAGACCCTCGGGGTAAAGCGACTTCTAACCCAAACGACACTTCTGCCCGACCAGAGGGACGGCAAATTTTTCATCTTATCAAAGCACATGTAGGAAATTGAATACTGTATGAAAACTGTCAGAGGGCTTGAATAATGTACTGTGATGTCATAGTACAGAGACATATCAGATGGTACTCACACGGTACTTTACTGTTTAATGTTTAGGGTATTTCTAAGATTATATACAAATTTATAATTTTATATTGGTGTTTGTATAGTAATTGCATGCAAAATAAGTTTTTTATTATTTTTAATTAATTCATTCTTTTATGTAAACATTTTTGTTTGTTCATGATTCAAGTCATTCTATTAATCTTGACAAAATTTTATTGTTGTTTTATTATTTTTTAATCAGCAAAAAATACTAATTAAAAACAAACTGAATATATAAATTAAAATGTAAAATGTTAATTAAATAATAATCACCAAAATTGCTTAGTTTATTAAATAAATAACAAATTATGATTAATAGCGTGTGTTTAATAGTGAAACATGTTGGTATAACAGAAATATTAATTATTTATCAATGATTCTAGCAAAGCTGCATCAAGTAATTTTATCTGCATCGGCCTGCTATTCTAGATTTATTTTTGTATTCATTGGCTATATCCCTTCATTTATTTATATATCAGGCCAGTTTGTTTTTGTATAAACCCATGATGGGAAAAAAGGCTATAAACAGGAAAAGAAATTGGAACAGAAGATACGATGATCCCATGGAAGACATTGCAATTCCACTGAGCAGAAGCCTCTAACATCTGGCCTGGAGACTGAATTGGTAATGAGTGATATGGCAGCACTTCCTGTCTCCCAGGGATGTGATATATGTGTACAGGTGCGCTAAAAGTCCACTGCATGACTAACTTGAGGAAACAAAGGTTTGCTATCTCTTTGTCATTAGAAAGGTTATTTCGCTTCTTTCTTTTTTTCTCTTTAAATTACCCTCAAATTTATGGCCAACACAGAGTACATATTAACTTGTATCAAATGGCCCCAGGTAGGCATGTCTACTCTAATAAATACCAGACTACAACCAGCAATAGATGCATTCTTCTCACCGACTGTAACAGCCTCATCATTCACAGCCTTACTGCGAGAAATGAATCATTTCTCTCTCTGGTATAACGCTTGATTTTTTTATTTTTTTTATCAGTTCCCTATCTGTTTGTGCAATATTGCTTGTGTGTTATTTGAGGTTTGGAAGAAAAAAAAAAGGAATAAAAATAAAACACCTTTCTATCACATATGCTGGTTAGACTTCAAAATGAATCCAATGCCCCAGATAACGCTTCAACTTCTGTATTGATCCGACAGTATTATTATTATTATTTTTCTTTTTAATAACAACGAGGCAGATACTTCAAAATAATGTCTTAAGAATCCACATAAAACAACATCTGCAAACCATTTTACATTGAACGTGATTTAAATATGTTGGGTGGGACTTGACTTTACCCATCAGGAACTGACTGGATTGACTGGAAAGTAGTGCTGCATCCCAATGTGCCTACTTATACTACACCCTTAAAGTATGTACTCTATTGGTGAAGAAAAAATACACACTTTGGGACGTACCGTCACCTCGCCCAACTGTGTTTTTTACTGACCACTCAGTTGCGCCTGTCACACATACCTTATCACTGTTAACTGACCTGTCCATTAATCTTGTCACATCCTTCACACAACGACAAATAGATGTTTCTAATTGTTTTCGAGGATCTATGTTATTGACAGTGATCAACCAAATTCCTGCCCTACATTTTTATTTTTCTCGTTGTAACTTTAACGTAAAAATATCTGCTGTCATTTTTGTTTCAAAACAGTCATCCTGCATCCCAGTGTCCACACTATCTTTGTAAAATTACGGTTGAACCACTGATGTCACATGGGCTATTTTAATGATGCCCTTAATTTGTGTTCTAAAGATGAACAAAGGTCTTACGGTTTTGGAACAACATTAGGGTGAGCAATTAATAACGGTATTTTTATTTTTGGGTGAACTATCCCTTTAAAGAGTTAAAATGGGACACCTCACGCCCCTATCAGTTCCTGCCCTGAGGGTTGGTGGATATCAGAACTGAGATCACTAGATGTAGAGGTTCTTGGAATGCATCCAGTCGTGAGCCTGGGGGTCTTTCACCCCGATACAGCAGCTCTCTACTACTCAAGCCATACTTGTTTAATTGAACCAAGGTAAGATCTGTGCTCAGATGTGGTTCAACACTGCTGTCGGGAATGTTTTTAGAAAATTAGGCATCCTTTTTGGCTCCTCCATAATGATTTCAAGATGCATTTCACACCCTTTGATTGGTTTCCATTTGCTGCCTCTGTCTTCATGTGTGTTTACGGTTTGGCTGCTGGTTGTTGCTTAACTACGTCATTTGGCCATAAAAAGGTATGGTCTAGCAACCACCCAAAACACTTTTGTTAACTTAGCAACAACTAATGCAAGCACCTAAAATGTTTTATCAACTATGTGCCGTACCTTTGACCGCATAGCGAAACCCTACAAAAGCAAGCTGAACGCAAATAGCAACCGCCTTCTCTCTAATAGCGTATGCCAAACTCTCCAATCTTTTCATTTGCACACACCATGGCCTAACAGCTGATGGATGTAACCAAGTCCGATCCTGCAGTACTTTCAGAAATCCCCAGTGTCAAAAAAATCTCACGCTCCAACTAATTTTGGAGGCTTGGTGAAGTTTTGAAGCTCAAGGTATATATATATATACATATTATATAATCTTTTACTTGAGCACCGAACCCCACCCCTACCGTAAAACTACCCACCTCTGAACAATATAAACACGCACAGGTATTTATTGCTAACTAATCATAAACAAGCAGTATAAATACATTCCGAACAAGTCGTGTCACATTCCAAGTTTTCTGAAGCCATACGAAGTCTTCATGCGAAGAAGAGAGTAAAACACTAGGTTTTAGGCATTAAAAATGATCCCACTCCGTTAATGCGCTGTCATCTCATTCAGAAAACTCCCATTCTGTAGCATGATGTAATCAATAAGAAGATATATAGTGTTTCACAACCAACATTGATGTAAGGATTCTTGTAGCGGCATTTTTTTTTTAAATCGCACAGAGTGCAGCAGGACACAAATAAATCGTTTTGCATCAAAAGATTTTTCAATGATGACGGTGATTGTATCTGCTGTATCTTGTGTTTTATTGACAGATAGATTTAGGGGCAGGGGTTGGGTTACATGCTCATAAATGTGTAAATAATATCGATAAAACAGTTTTGACTGTTTACATTGAAAAATCATACATATGTGCAATATTGCCATTGTTTTTACCCAATATATCTTTTAATTGTATTTTAATTTACAATGTAGCCAATAATGTTATTTTTAATTTTGACCAAAACACTTAATCATATCTGTAATTCCTCATATTCAAACGATGTAAATGATTTCAGAGTATATAAATGCATATGGAGGGTGGCTCTGATGTCTTTGGAGCTGTTGTAGAGATTTCAGTTCTGTGCTCAAGTGTTTGTCTTGGTGCTTGAAATCTGGCCTTCATAACTGACTTGCATCTTTAGTTAATTTCCACTTATGCTATATATGTACTTCACAGAAGCACTTTAGATCACTTGAATTTATTGAAAAAACACACTACAGTCAAGTGCTTTAGTATGTTAGTCAACGCATCGAAACAAGTTTATTTTGAAGTACGACAAAAAATATCAGTGCTGTCAAATGATTAATCGAAATTAATCGCATTCAAAATAAAAGCTTTTGTTTATATAGCATATGTGTGTCCTGTGTATATTATTTAG
>JAUMHP010000079.1:12401810-12417832 GCA_032361065.1 Enteromius trimaculatus | reverse complement strand
GACTTCCGCCTGTACAACCTCGATTTTCAAAATAAAAGCCCGCAAATGGATCCCTCCGTTTCTGAGAGTTCGTCACACATTAAACATAACATAAAATAACTAAAAGTTCAAATTAAAATGGCAATTCAAAATAAAAATAAAATAATAACAATAATAATAATAATAATAATAAACGCCAGAATAACATTGATAGCAAATTGTGTTGGCCAAAACACACAAGGAAACGCGTTGTGAAATCTAGATTAAAATAATTAATCTATGCCCACCCAACTAACCCCATATATATATATATATATATATATATATATATGCATGCACAGATTACAATTTTAAATAAAATAATATAAATAAATTGCTACAATAGTACATAAATTATACACAAAAATGGATTTGGTTGCAGTCATCTAAAACTATTAAACATTTATGTTCAATAGAATACAGAAGAAATTAAATTAATATGAATGTTAAATAATTTTTTTAAATACAAATATACGTTTTATAGCTTACAGAAGTTTCATAACCTTTTTAGGTTTAATATAAAACTAAAACTAATTTGTTTATTAAAAACTTTAAACAAATGATAAAAAACACATAAATACACAATTATAAATAAACATCACAGAATATAAAGTCCGATACAATTGTAACATTTTATTAGAAATTCCATAATTTTTTGGTCACTGAGTAGAATGAATCACACAGTTATCATTACTGAATAAAAATAGGACATTTTCAACACAGTGTCACAGGTGGCTAATTCATGCGAATTTATACGACCTCACCCATACGACTTTGTATGATTTAGTACAAATTGTATCAACCCTAGAGACAGGGAAGGTTTTAGGGGCGGGGTTAGGTGTAGGTCATTCGTACAAATTTACACAAATTGGCAACTTATAAAATACAGTACGTACGTTTTAGCAGAAAGTATTTGAATTTAAATTATTGAGTTATTTGAGTGAGGTCATACAAGTTTTTACGAATAGGCCACCTCGTAAAATATGTATGATTTGCTGTTAGATCGGGCTGAAATATTAGCCAAGTTGATTTAGTAATCATGTTAACTACAAATAAAAGTTATTTCAATCTTTTCATAGCTAGCATGCAGTAAACCTCACTAGCAGCCACAGCTAAGCTAGCAGCATGTGTACTTAAAGCCAAAACACACCTACACCTCATCTTCCATCAGTTCCTCTTGGTTATACCGCCATACATGTGTCGAGCTGTTGTTAACACGACACAGAGCCTGAACGCTGTCTCCTGAGGCGCCTATGACATGCTGTCCGCTCAGGGGTGTTAGCAGCAGGAGGTTTTTTTCAGCGCCAGAGTCTGCTTTTTGTTGCAGTCAGCCCTCCATGTGTGCTTGAAGAAAGCCAGCATATTAAGCCTTTTATACATCGATTTTAGCCGTGAAATGAGATATAAAGGTCATTCCGTTGAAGTCGATACACGACTGCTTTTCACCTGATTAGCCGTTAGCTTGATTGGTCAAACACGTGAACGGAAAACCACTGATGGTGGCTTTTAAAGGGAGCGCTATTGCTGACGGATGAGCTCCTTTGACTTACCTTTTTGAAAGGGCAAAAGGACAAGGTCCAAACACAAACACACCTGTCCAAACACAGGCCGAGAGCGCTGTACATTGAGATGCATTGCGTTCGGCCGCGCTGAGAGAAACACTGTCGGATAATTCATTCTCATTTCCTCTTCTGTCCACACACATCGTTGAGAAACGCCGCAGCCGTGTGTGTGTGACAATACAAGGGTGGAGACCATTTATTTAAGCATAAAACATTCATAAACAAAACACTAAACCCCTGTGAAAAAATGTTTAGAGCTGCCTGAGGTAGTTTACTAAGGCAAGGCCGGTTTCCACTGATTGGCTAATGAAGTAATTGCTTATGGTGAAAAAAATTATACTTCAGATATTAGAGGTTGTTTTTTAAACTGTACTTGCAGTTTATATTAGTGAAATAAATGGTCTTCATAATTGACTTAAAGAGAAGCATGTCATGTTTATATACACACCTAAGTATACTTTTTAAAAATGAAATTAAAATGTTTAGTCAAAGCCTAATAAAGTAGTTGTCTTAACGAAGGGCAGCACTTATTATGATGTGAACTTAAGCATGGGTAAAATACTTGATTATAATTTGAATTGTAGTGCATTATTTATTATGTTACATGCAACTTTATCATTGGGAACGTGTAATTACAAATACAGTATAGTTAAATACATAAAATCTGCATTTTTAATATAAATTACATTATATATTTAGTATATATTGTGCTGTATTTTTAACTTATAGTTATTTCAAAGATCCTCCCAAAGATAAATGTAAACTATAATGCATGTAGCAAAGTATTTTAAAATGAAGTACAGTATTTTAAAATCTATAAATTGTGTATTAAGTGCTTTAAAAGGCAGTGCTATTGTTATAAGTGGCTGTAAACTGCTATGGGCAACTCCCTAAAACGTTGATTTTGAAAACTGAATTTTTATTTTACTCATCCATCCATCCACCCACCCAACCATTCACCCACCTACTCATCCATTCATCCATCCATCCATCGACCAACCAAATCAACCATTCACTAATCTACTCATCCATCCATCCATCCTCCTATCCATTCACCCAGCTAGTCATCCACCCACCTACTCATTCATCCATCCATCTATCCATCCATCCGTCCATCCACTAAACTAACCATTTACCCACCTATTAATCCATTCATCCATCCATCCATCAACACACCCACCCAATCAACCATTCACTAATCTACTCATCCATCCATCCTCCCATCCATTCACCCACCTACACATCCACCCACCCACCTACTCATCCATCCGTCAATTCACCCACTTACTCATCCATCTAGCCATCCAGCCACCCAACCTTTCACCCACCTACACATCCATCTATCCATCCATCCATCTATTTTTTTTATTTAATCAGTTTTAATGTTTACTCTTGTGTGCTTCCTATACTGTACTGGATTGATTGATTCATTATTTAATGGGTGGCCAAGCATTGCTGTACAGTAATTATAATACAGTTTTTAATCTGTAGTTAACTTTAACTGAAAATGACTTATTTCAGTCATAGAAAGTATGTGTGTAAATTTATTCAGTGTCACTGTTT
Source organism: Enteromius trimaculatus (assembly GCA_032361065.1). Taxonomy (NCBI): domain Eukaryota; kingdom Metazoa; phylum Chordata; class Actinopteri; order Cypriniformes; family Cyprinidae; genus Enteromius; species Enteromius trimaculatus. The sequence continues at coordinate 12,414,689 of JAUMHP010000079.1, read as the reverse complement.
TGTCTCATCGCTGACATTCTAGAGGAGTGACGCAGAGAGTGTGCAGGCCTGATTCATGAGCGCACAATGAAAACAACAACTTGAGCAGCAAAAGATTTTATTAAGTGCTTACCTGAATGGAAAAATCCTGAAAAATCCTGCTGCAAAGCAAGCATAATAACGTAGCTTTCAGTGTCAGCAATATCTGCGTCTGCATTGTGCAAATATAAACAGAGAGTCTGTGCAGTGGCCTTCAGAACGGACGGACATTCAGGAGAAAATAGGAAGCGCTTCCTAGAATCGCAGGAGTAATTAGTTTGCAGTGGGATTTAATTTCTGATCTAGTTATTGAGTCATCCATAATGTTTGGATGAGTCGTCATTATCTAAACACTTATGTGGTAATTAATTAATCTTTCCTGTTACTCTCAATTCATCAGTGGCTTTTAGCTTTGACAAATCACACCTCGTATATAGAGGAGGAGGAGAAAATGCAAATCGTGATGGATTCACACCGTCAACTCCTTCTCTTCATCACAGATGCTGTAGCTGATAGATGGCTGCTGGAAATGCAGATCCACGCATGATTTTAATAAAATACTGGGAACATCAGAATATTTTTAATTTAATCCTTTAACTAAATTTCATGTTTTAGTCAACACTTTTCAACATTTAGACAAGTGTTAATTATATAATGAGGGTAATTTAAATAGAATAATGTTCAATATAATGCATATGTATGATGTTGTTTTTAAAAATATATTTTTATATAACACATATACATATAATACATATAACGATATACATATGACATATAAAGATATGTGAATTGTAGAAATTATGATAATGCATATATGATATTATAGTATACTTTATGTACATATACTGTATTTGTAAATATAAGATAAATATATTTCAACATTCAAATATTTAACTATAAATAACACACATTGCTCTATATTACATTTTCAAAACACTCGCATACAAAAACAACGTTTGATGCTATAATAGTATAATATAATATTAATATGTAAGTAAGGGTTAGTCAAATTATATTGTAAATGTTTAATTAAATGCATGCATTATGATAATGCAAATAACTTTATATTGTAAATTCTACAATATAACGTTTTTTTTTTAAATAAAATAGTTGTATGATAAATAAAAACAATAAATTTATAATAATGCAATAAATATATATTTTAAATATTGTTTTTCAAAACGTATTTAAAATAGTGAATACAGAAAGGGTTTGACTCCAAACATTATTAATATTATTATTATATACAAAGGAAAACAGAAATTATAAAACATGTAAAATAAATAAAAAGAAAATTTATATTTTTGAATTTTAAAATGTTACCTTATTTTATACTTACCATTACATTATAATACTCACTTCTGACAACCAATTCAAGCATGCAGTTATGATAATTACATATATTTTTCAACTCAAACCTCACAAAAGACATCCCAATCCACTTTGATGTATTAGACGGTTGTTCAAACACAGAAACCAGAGAACAAATACAAGAAACCAATTAGTTGGTTGAAATCCAGAATCTCTGGACCTCCCATGATGGAGTCATGATATATTATCCTTACAGACTTATTAAAGCAGCACTGGGCTTCACTTATACAGCTTTTGATCAAACTGCGATCCTATCTGGAGGCACACAGCAATGCCTCGCTCTTCTGCTTTTGCTGGCACACACCAAAGGACAAACAGCAATTATTTTGAGCATTTGGACACATTCATACACAGAACCACTGTCATGGCAGTTATATAGCATTCTGCGTAGGGATATATCAATGCAAAACAAGGTTTACATGCAAAAGTTATTATCCCATCCCTGCTGTGGGACCTAAAACTCCTCCAAAGCCTGTAACTGTGAAATGTGACCCACCTTTGCCACCAAGTGGCTAAACACCAGCGGGACTTACATGGAAATGCTGTTGAAATCCAGAAATGCAGTCAATAAGCTTCCCTGAACAATCATGCTCTGTGTAAAATGACAAACAAACTACATAAAGTCATTGTAAATAAAATTTAACTCGGATGACGTAGGCTGTAATTCACTTTTATGGAAACACTCGAACCATCCAACGAGCTAATAAAGTAGCACTCAACCATCTTGGCCCGAATTGTAAACTGCAGAGCTGTCTCATAGGTTCACTGAGACGACATTAGGGTTCAAATGCAGTGCTGCTGGAAAATAAAAATGCCTTAGTCACTAAGTTTAATACATAACACTGTGTGTTTTGCCAGGTGCGGAGTTGATTTAGCATAGCCGAGGTAGAGATATGACGAGGATATAAGCACTTCGCTGTGAAACATGATGCTATACAGCAAATCAAATGCCAATTCCTTCATTGGTATTTGATAAGTCACAGTATACATGTCTATTTTAGTTTCCCACTAATGCTTGTCAGTACATTCAACAACCATATATCATTAAAAGTAATCACATACAAAGAAAAACTAAACAAAAAGACACTTAAAAGGTGCAATTAGATAACGTTAACTTGCTATCCCTCAGGCTATCTGTGATCCATGGGAATTATTTTTCTTCAGCAGAACAATAAAGGCAAAAAAATTGCTAAAGCATGGTGATTTATAAAATACAAGTCAGCGTCTACCGGCATTTTGAAAGTCAAAAAAGCACATACAGAAAACACTAAATTAGTCCCCGTGGCTCTTGAGGATATATTAAGGTCTTGTTAAGTGACTGTGCAATAATTCTGAGACTCTTTGAGAGATGTCTGGTTCACAAACAAATCAATCTTTGAATCGGTTCTTTTTAGCAAACTAGTTGAACCAGTTCCTCAAATTGGACTGAAACGTCTAAACAGGAAACTAAACAGAGCAAACATTTAGACTCAAACCCAAAACCTTTGAGCCACCGACAAGCTCAAATAAAACTCTTTGTTTACATTATATATATTTATTATCCATGTACACACATACAGCATATTGTATCACTACTGACTAATATCAACTTGACTTTTTTATTTTTTTTTTGTTAGTGCACTTTATCATTTAGGTGACAAGTTTTGCACTGGCAACCCCACTTGCAGGTTTATCACATCAGGTTTATATATACAGATAGTACGAAGTGGCTAATTCGTATACATTTATACGATTTCATACAATCCAGTCTCAGGCACTTAGCTGTTTTTAAAAGCTTAAATGGAACATGCTTCCTACACTGCAATAAAACTGTAAAATGTCAGAAAGCATGCGCTTTACTTTTTTGAGTTTTATTGTGCCTTAAAACATGTTTACTTTTAACATGTGTCCTTTGATGCTTGGGCCCCCAAGGCCGGTGAGGTGGAAAGGTTATCAAGGACATCAAATTGGCAAAACTTTTAGTCATTTCAAAGAAGTCAGATTTAACTGCCCACCTACTTGCTGTCTATACTAGCCCATGATTTCTCAGTGGTGTCAGGTTTGCACAGTGAGTCTTCCAGCTATGGTCTCTTTAGCAGGGTTCATGGTCAAATGTCCATCTGAGAGAAGCACAAGGGTCCCTCTGCTTGACTGGACCCATCTGTGGTGCAGCATAATGATTTTTTCACGCTGCATTAAGTTAACACTGCACTGCCAGCAAGACAGGCCAAGACCTGGCCTTTAATTGAGGATTTGTGTGTGTCTGTGTATGTGTGCTGTTGTTGTGTTTGGTGGTGTGAACCAAAAACAGTATTTAAAGCTTCCATTTCTCATTCTTTTTGGCGTATCTCAGCTTTAATCCACCTTTTGTTGCTCTCTGAAACACATAATTTGCTGTATACAGTAAGTTGTCAGGAAGAGAATAGACAGTTGTTCTTGGTTTGTTTGTTTAAATAACAGATGATGATACTGAAGTTATGGGTTAGAGTTAGGTCACTCAGTGTAGAATTCCAAGACCATTTATTGTAATAAAAAAATAAAATCAAAAAACAGGGCAAAAATAATGTCCACATCCTGACAAAACCTCACATTTTTCCGTGCATGCATGCAGTTGTCCGTGACTCCCCAATGTGTTCCCAATTTCAATGTGTTTAACGCTGGTTTAGGTTCAAATGGCTCTTAGGCCTGATCCATCCAATTGGAGACAATTGCCGCAGACACATTCTCCCACAATGCTTTTCACATTCGACAGGCACTGAGCAAAGAATTCGAGCTATAACTGAATAGAAATGAATCTAATCCCAATGGGATTTAACATCATCTGCTTCCAAAGAAATGGATTGCATGTCTAGGAATAGTGCGGGTCACACAAGAATTCAAAGGGTAAAACCAAGACCCAATTTGGCATACGAATTCCCAATGTGCATTTGGTCACGAGACCGGGGATATATTGAGACCTTGTAGATGTAAAAAGTGGGTGAAGGATTATGATATTCATCAGCTTTGCTAAGGAATATTAATTATAGGATGTGCCATGAATGTTGGAAACTATGCACTAGTTGTACTGACATTTCCAAATTCAGTTTCTTTTGTTTATTACAACTGTAGAAAATATTCCAAAATTTTTCAAGAAATGTGACGCTGAAAAGAAACGACGCATACGAGACCAGCAGTTCTACATTCATCTTGCCATGGTGCAATCTTCTTCATTTACTTAATTTGTGTGCTCGGCAAGACCGTTTTGTGCTTGAGCGCCACCAAGCGGTGTACTGTAGCTTCAGCAGCTCTAGGCACGAGAACAAAGGCTGCAATCTCATTGGTCGACCAATTTTTAACATTAACATTTGTGTGTCATCCCAAAAAAAACGAGACAGAGGAATTATTATTTTTTTTTTTTTATCGCTTACGCTTTGACACGTTGCGTTTTACGCTGTGTGTAAACGCATTGGTGTGAGCAGGCCTTTAAAAATGGTTCCTTGTGTATATATATATATATATATATATGTGTGTGTGTGTGTGTGTGTGTGTTTGCAAAAATGCAAAAAAAAAACAAAAAAAACTAAACATTATTTCGGGTTCCCCAAGTCAAAGAACAAGGTTATTTAGATTATTAGAATGTTTTTTGACACTAAGATAAAATAGTTCTTATAAGAACTGACTTTTAACTGGTTTAAATGGTTCTTTTATGAGATCACTGCAAAAACACCTTTTTTGGAACTGAAATTTTCTTTTGGGAATCCGAAACAGTTCTTCCACATCACTGCAAAAACACCAATCGTTTCTAAAAAACGATTGGTAGATACATTGCATGTCCACTGTTGACATTGTAAACTACACCTCAAAGGCGATAAGCCCAACGTCCCTCTCGAAAGCCCTTTTTGGATAAAGGAGTCTCTGCTAAAGCAATGCCTGCCTCATCAACCCTTGGAAAACAGCTGTTTTTGGTTCCCACACATCGGCCAGACATAGATCTCATTCGCACATCACCCATCTTAAAAACGCAAAAGCCAGAGACGCCCGTGTGTACACGCACCATGACAATCTCCCATTACTCCACCTGGGATACTCATCCTTCTTACCCAAGCAGCACCACTGTCTTGTCCAGGTGATAAATGTGTCTTTTTCTCGCCGAAGTCTGGCCATGAATTACTAAAGCCTGTGGAAACGGCTTTCAAAATAGCACAAGGGCTTTTTAGGGAAATGGTTCCTCCTCCCCCCGAAGTTCTTCTCACATCCATCGACAACAGCGTCCACCCACCTTTTACTCTCTGTCTTTAAGAGGGTTATTGATGATTATTCTACAGACCCCTGTAGCCCCTTTGCATCTCTCAATGCCTCTGGGCTCTGCTTTGAAAAATGCAAAGGTAGAGTCAGAATGAGGTCAGGAGACAATCGGAGGGACGTCGCATACAGTTGTGCTTTGCGCCCGGAGAACATGACATCGATAAAATATCCCAGGTGTGAGAGGTTAAGCTACTTGGTGGGAATAGATAAAAGGATTGATTGCATTGACTAGATTTCGTTGACAATATGGGCCTTGTTGAAGACCACAAGCATAAAGCATACTGCAAAAACTGACGTACTGTAAATCAGCATGAAATCCAACTTTATATATGTATATATATGTTACTTCTTACTTCTTTCATTAAAATAAGCATCTTGGTTGGTGCGTGATTAACAGATTAACAATTCATTGGAACTTTTTATCAACTCTTATAAGTTGCATTGACTATCTTGGAAATACTGTACATCACATGAGGAACACAAATTGACTTGTGAACTAAAGTACAGATTTGTCATTATTTTAAAGATTAATATATCGAATAGAACTGTTTTGGTACAGTATTTCTTTAATTAAAGTAATGGGAAAATCTCTTGCTTTCCTGTCCACCATCTGACCTCCTCATTTTTCTTTGTTTTTCCAGTACACAAGCTTTAAAACTTGTCGTCAAAGTTCCATTCATTCAACCGAGCGGCAGTTAACCTCTGACCCCTCACCCATTCTGCCCTTTCGGAAGTGCTCTCCCTTATTTTTTTTCAGAGACTGACAGCTTTTTGTAAAGGAAGTCCTTCAGAGGGATTGGTACGGAAGGAGGCCAAGCCATCGTGAAGAGAAAAGGGTGATTTGAAAGAGCCTTAATTTGCAGCATCCCTCTTAAAGCACTCCTATCAATCTTATTCCACTGGTCAGTCCTTCAATATTTGCCAACTATTCATTCAGAGGCCGTTGTTTGCACACTGCTCACTTGCTGGTAATTAGAACCCAAAACTCCTCCCCCGCACTTCATCTCAGCATCATGCTTACCCACCACTGGTCCAAATCACCTTGTCCAATAAAGCATGCCAAATCTCCGCCGTGGCAAAGCTATTTTTCATGTGCCATTTAACGCCCTATAATCAGACATTTTCTGCATTTCCTGCGCTAATATTAAAGGAATCAACCCCCTCAAAATTGAACTTGCGTATTATTATCCATCAAACAATCAGGCGTAAAGTTTGAGAGCCTTATTTGGGTTATGTTTAAAGGTCATTTCACACTAAGCGCGATACGAATAGTACAGATAACCGAGTTTTCTATTGTGGTGTTTTTATGCTTCTGCTCAATACAGTCTTCTGAGTTTTTAGCGCCACCGTGTCAACCTTTTGTAACAGCAGTTGCTCTGGTCATCTGATTTAATGCTCATATCTTATTCCACAGCCTGTTTTTCACATTGTGAAACTGAAAAGATTTGTCAGATTGGTTCGAAAAACTTTCACAGTCTATGTGGAAGCATCCGTACAAAACTGTTTTCATCACATCGAATATTTGTTTTACTTTTCCTCATTCAGTGTGAAAAGTTCTTAAAAGCTGAATTTGTCTTCTTCAAAACTTTGGTGAAAAGCAAGAAGATAAGTATTTATTATGAGAATAAAATCTTATTATGAGAATAATATGCTTTAAAAAGATAGGTCACCAAAAAAAAAGATTTACTCCAGCAATTGCTGTTAATTTAGCCATCCTCAGGCTATCCAACCTGATCTCAAGCAGTTCGTACATATTTTACGAGGTGGCTAATTCGTACAAATTCGTACGAATGATTTCTTCTAAATTGTACGTACATATTATATGAGTTGCCAACTCGTATGAATTTGCACAAATGACCTAAACCTAACCCTGCCTCTAGGTTTTAGACAAATCGTATGAGTGAGGTTATACGAATTAGCGCGAATTTCGCACCTCGGACGAATATATACGAATTGGCCATGTTGGGCTATCCGAGACATATGTGATGTTTTCGTGCTCTTTGTTGATTCATAAAGTGCAAGTCAGTTTTTAGAGTCAAAAAAGCAAATCCAAGAAAGACAAAATTAATTTTGGCTTCTGATGATATATTGGGATCTTATGAAGCGAAACAATCAGTCGGTATAAGACAATAATCTAGAACGATCAGGCAAGCAGTCTGGAGTGATGTCTGGTTCACAAATGACTCTTTTTCAGTGAACTGGTTGAACTAATTAACCAAATCGAACTGAAGCATCTGAAATGGTTCACATTTCTAGCAGCACAGATCTACACAATCTAGACTAATTGGAAATACATTCCTCTACCTGCACTCTTAGAAATAAAGGTACAAAAGCAGCCACTGGGGCGGTACCTTTTGCATTTGCCTTAAAGGTACTTATTAGTACTTAAAGTGTACATAGTTGAACCTAATAGGTACAAAGGTGTCTCTCTTGAAAAGGTACCACCCCAGTGACAGCTTTTGTATCATTACTACTGAGAGTGTACATTTCTCCAAAAACATACCTATATGGACAAACCAAAGAAAAAAAAAAGTCCATGTAATGAACTGGTCATGACAGGTAGTTTCTTTCACAGACTTTAATCTGAAAAAGATGAAATGACACACTGCGGCTTCACTTAAAACCAAGTATGTTGTTGTACAAATGTATTTGTATTTTTTAATTTTTTAATTTTTTAAAGCATGAAACAAGATTATAAAGTATATGTTATTTTGTCGTGATTTTGTCGTGTCAAACTATTCTGTTGTGTCTGGTGTTGCTCGTCACTGAAATCTTGGGACATATGTGCTAAGTGGCTATCATTGATATCATATTTTCTGCAAGTGTATCGTTTTTTGATACTTTTAATTTTTAAAGTACATTACAAGTGTGCATTTGGTACTATTAAGCACACTTCTTTTTCACAAAAGAAAAGGTCCAGCTCTTGTGTTTGTCTCCGTATGGTATTAAGCATTAATCGATTAATGCTGTTTCCATTGATAATTAATTAAATGTAAGATCCTAGAATGGCTCGGCTTGATTTGAGTGTTTACCTGAAAATGAAGCTCAGGAAATCAAAGAGGTTTTGAGTAATCAATGCTACTGGCTGCCAGACTCCGGTGTTTAAGTGCTGACTTGCTTCTGAATACCCTCAACGGTCTTTATCCATTAATCATGGCAGAGAGATCACTACCGCTTATTCACGGTTATCTAGAAGCGAATAAATCAACAGGAACCGGGATGGTTTCCTGCAGTCCATGTGTGGTGCAAAGGCAAGTGTTTTATATGAGCCTTTCACTTCCGTTTTTCAGTGTTAATCCAGCTGAAGCAATTCATAAAACAATAGAAAATTGAGATATTTAATCGTTTGTAAGAAATGCTCTGCCTTTCCTGAGCTATATGTTTTTTTGTTGTTGGTATTATTTTTCATGCAACGTGGGTTGAAGGTAACCAAGCATAAGGACAGATGGTGCTCACTGGCCATGTGGTCTCAATTTTCGTTGCTCTGACATTATTTACTGGCTTTGGAGTCAGGAAATAATGGAGTCAAGAAAAGACGAAACTCCTTTCTGTTGACATGCTGCACTTTTAATGATGCTAAGAGGTAAAGCTCACAATGGATGTTGCCAGCAGCACCTTCTTTATTCTTGACAGGATTATTACCTCCTGGTGCTCCACCTCATCAAAAGGAAAACATTGCAGTTAGATGGATTCCCTCCCTTGAAGACTTTAAGGTGTACTAACAGAGTCTTTGCTGACCTTTTTGAGTCTTTTTATTTGCTCTTTTTTTCCTTTAAGCCCCTGGAAAGTCTTATTAGCTGGAGCACTCAGGTTTTTCTTTTTTGGGGGGGAGGATAAGGTCTTCTTGTAGCAATATACAAGATACATTTGTCATCTTTCTCACAATATTTGTTTTTCTTGTAATTCTGATTCCTCTCGTGGCATTTCCCATGCAGTTCTGAGTTTATCTCTTAAATTTTTCTCGCAATACCGATTGATCTCTTGCCTTTTTCTCTCAGCTTTGATTTCATTTCTCAACTTTCTCTTCACAGTTCTTGATTCATCTTGTGACTTTTTTTTCGTGCAAGTCTAAGCTCATTTCGCAAATGTAACTGAAATTTTTCAAATGGCAACTTTTTTCTTTCCATTTTGATTCATCTCGTGACTTTTTCTTGCGAATCTAAGTTTGCCTCCGAACTTTTTTCTTACAGTCCTGGCTTTATCTCACGACTTTTTTTCCACACAATTCTTACTTTATCTTTTTTTCTTACAATTTTAAATCATGTCCTGACTTTTCTTGCAATTCTAAGATTGTCAATTAGTTTTTCTTGCAATTCTGACTTCTTGTGACTTTATATTCACGATTTCTCACAGATAAACATATTTTCTCACATATTTCTCACAACCTATTTGTACGTATTCGTACGAGGTGGAAAATTTGAACAAATTAGTTTGACCTCGATTTTGTATAATTTATCTAAACCCTAGTGACGCAGAGGTTTAGCTGCGGGGTTAGATGTATGTAATTCGCACAAATTCATACAAATTTGCAACTTGTAAAATGCATATGATTTAGCAAAAATCTTATGAATTTGTATGAGCGAGGATGTACGAATTTGTACGAAGTAGCCACCTCGTAAAATATGTACGAATTGCTGTGAGACAATTCGGCTGATTAGTATCCTTATTAATGCTTACACGAATAAAGCTTCAGATACATCAGATTGAATAACTAATTTGATTTACAGTAGCTTGTACCTTGACTAGCTGGTTTCAAAGAAACATTAGCATCTCAGATGCTAATCAAGGTATACCAAGACCGTAGCAAGCTTGATTTTACATGTCAACAAATTCCGAAATACAGTTTACAAGTATGCATCGCATTTTGAGTGTTACCACTATGAGCGTTACACTATATATTTGAATAAATTGTCCCTTTGGACATATTCTTCTTCTTTTTCAATGGTACTATTGGAATAATAGCACAGTAACTCTGTCTCCCCCTTGAGCATGGAGGTTTGTTTGCTTCCAGCACAGTGGTCAAAAATGTGCATCTGCTTGATATAGAGTATTAATATAGAGTTTTTGACATGGGCTATTTTGTTGTTTTTCCTTGAGATGTCACTCTTCATGATTGATCCACACCTCCCCATCTTCTTTATTTACATTCTGCTCACTGCATTTCTCAGAATAGCCTATCCATAATGAAATGCATCCTATAATAGGAGACTAATGCTTTTTCCCCCCATTTCACATATGAGGGCAAATCTTTGTGACCTTTGTTTTAGAGAATACGTTTCTATAGAGGTTTCCATATCCATCAGCAGTGTTTCTATTTCTGCAGCAGGTTCTGATAGTGGGACTTGAAATTTAGCAGGAAGATTACTCTACGTACAGTAATATGCTTTGCAACCTGGAACTGATTCATTCATTCATTCAAAATATGTAATGTAATAAGCAAATGATGAATGAATGAAGAAATACCTTTAATTTAATAACAATTTGTTTTTATCAACATTTATATTGCAGTTTTATAATAAATAAACGAATTAATAACATTATACTATATTATATTATCCTATATTTTATATTATTTTATTTTATATTTAGTTATTTCCCTTTTCATACTAGAGAAAATAAAAAAGTCACCTTGTGAAATAGTTACAATTGCAAAATATTGCAAAAAAATGGTGAGATATATAATCTCAGCTATGATTATAAATTGCCGTTACAAAATAAATTCACTTTGTGAAATAAGAAAATCCTAATTGTAATATTTAAATTTTTTACTGCATTTCACTGCCAAATAATATACAAGATAATATACAAGTAAATAAGTAAAGACATAAATAAATACATAAATAGACTGTATTAATCATGTAAATTATGTATTTATCCATTTATTTATTTTACATATCAAATAATATCTGAAAAGTTACTAAAAACTTAAAGCATATTACTAATATTTCAGAACCTTTATTTATTTATTTATTTACATAGTATACATGTCAACTAATATTTGCAATTTATTATTATAACAATTACTAAAAACTATATTACTAATATTTCAGTATTTTTATTGTTTATTTATTAAGTCATAATTTGGAGAGACCATTAACATTTCTGCTGTTCAGAAGCAAAGCTGAATGCAAAGCAATGTAAAGTCTCATTTCTGGAATCTGATATCACACAACTCACTAATATCCATGCAGCACTGATGGCAGGATCACTGGCACAGCCTTGGCTGATTATTAAAGGGCCAGCAAATAGATCCGGGCCCTGTCTCTCCAACCGCGTCTGGCATAGGGACCAGGGTACGTCCCAACGGCCCTGCTAGCCAAAAACAGACCATCACATTTAGCCCTCGCTCGGCGCAGAACAGCAGAAGTGCCATTGTGACTTAATGGCGTTGATGGTGGTGGCCCCTCGATCCCAACACTAGCCCCTGACACGGGCTCCCAGGTACTTACAGCCAACAGCACAGATGGGGAGCCGTACGTGACAGAGACACCGTTTCCAAGTCAATTATCGCCACGCTAGTCCCAAGCCAGACACCAATCTCGTTTATGCCAAACGCTGTCTTCCCCGTTTTACCCGACGCAATTACAGACTATGTATTGGAGGGGGCAGCAATGAGAAGAAGACCATTAAAAACAGGATTGTGTGAATCTGCACTCTTTATATTTAAACGACTTGAAGCTTTTAGTCCTGACAGGCAGATTCGGGAGTTTTTCGAGGGCCTTGCTGGGTTTGGGGCTTTAGACGGAGCCTGGCTTTTATAAGCATTCAGCGAGCAGTCAGGAACGGGCTGAGAAAGCCAGCTTAGATTACACAGATAAAAGGTCACGGAGCCACTCAATCGCTGTCAAAATGCTCCGTTTGTTTAAAGTGTTCTTTCTTCACTTCATTACTCTTCACTGATTTGCCTTCTTTGTGTGCTGGCGTTCTGACACGCACCAATTTGCTGTCATTTTTCCTGCAGACGTGTTTGCGTTGCACACTTTTTCGCCTGGATCTTCTTAAGCGTTCTGCAATTATACATGAAAGAAGTATCTTGAAACGTCCAGGTGTATTGCTGGATGGCTTTGAAGGTTAAGAAGGGACTATTTTATTTTATAAAGAGCAGTTTAACTGCACTTTTTGAATGTATGTTTACTGTAGAGTCGACCCAGTTCAGAGAAAGAGAATGGTTGGTGGTCAGTATGCAGTCATGTACACTAGCTGGAAATGCAAAAAATTCTTCTAGAT
>JAUMHP010000079.1:12341020-12354865 GCA_032361065.1 Enteromius trimaculatus | reverse complement strand
TACCGTTACAAAAGACATTAAAAATGTATGTGTGTGTGAGAGAGAGTGTGTGTGGGTGTGTGTGTGTAAATTATTCTTTACTGTATGCAACATTACAAATACTGAAGCTAACCAGAATATTTGAAATTTTGAAGGCTATGGCAGAGAACAACATTTTTAGTGAATAATGAATAACATTTCTGTTACTCACACAAGTCATATTAATTATTTTTGAGCTTATTTCTTTAATTTATTTAACATCCATTTTCATTCACTTCTATTCGGAAAGAGCATGTGTAAACATTAATCTCTATTTTAGAGCAATAAATAAAACCATATGGCTTCAGAATGACATGAATAAAAGAATTCTTTCAAATTTGCATACTTAATGTCACGATAATGAAAGCACTGAGAAATACATATACGGTTTTGGGTCGCATGACTTATGATTGGCAGCTGTGTAATATTTCGACTTCAGCCATAATAAGTCTGTTACCAATTAAGCAAAATTCCAGCATCATCCATCTCGCTCAGCAACTGGAAACAAATACGCTACCCTCCTATTAAAGGAGAGGGCTGTGAAATTGCCAGTTTTTCAGATTCTTCAGTAGCTTTAGGTAAGAAAGGCGGCGAGAAATGAGCAGCAGAAATGAGAGGCGAAGAGGAAAGGGAAGGGAAGGCAGAAAGTCTATAACAGTGCATGTGTGAAAAATGAAAAGTAAACAGCGGGAAAACGACTGCATCGCTGATGAGTTCTCCTCAGACAACTGCCCTTCACATATTTAGAAAAGAGAGACGGGGAAAGTAGGATAGTGGGAGGCACCGCAAGGAATCAATTTTTTTTCTTTTTTTTTTCACCAACAAAAAGCAATTACGACACAGCACCGGCAAATTGGGCGACAGCCAGATATCTTGCGCTCACCAGAGAGAGGGAGGAGAGAGAAGCAGGGGGAGATGAAGAACTAGACCCTTGGTACGATAGAGAAGAGGACGAGGAGAACCACATGTAGGAAAGAACAATAGAGTAGGGAATGCACAGATAGATAATCCAAACGTACACCCAGAAACCAACAAAAAACAGAGCGATATCCTACTGCGTGATCAGTTTATCAAGGATGGATGGTAGCATTTTGATATTAATTTATTCATTTGTGATAAAGGAGACTTTATTGCAAAACCTCTACAATGTTTGTCGAGATTTGTGATGGGGAAGATAATTAGGAACTAGCTAATTTAACATACACTAAACCATGTATATATATATATATATATATATATATATATATACTATGCTTGTAATCAAAACTATATTTACCAGGTACTAAAACATGAGAATCTTTGCAACAATAAATGTAGTAGTTCTGGGGATTTTACATTTTGGCGAATTGGTAGCAAATTCATAATCAAATTTATTATTCATACAATCTGCTTGTGTCCCTCTGCCTGCTATGTTTAGGGCTGAGCCTTCATATTAATTTCTATTCGTCTTGTTCTATATCATACGTTTTCATGCAAATCACATTGTACGAATTTGTATAAAATAATTGAATAAGATCACCACTTTGTGCGATCAGAATCAGTTAAACATAATTCACAGACAAATTCTACTTAATTTTTCCCGGATAGTCGTGAATAATCGTAAGTAATATTTTGTTGAGCAGTTCCCGTCCTTGTATTTAAAAATAATGGTAACAATCATAATGCCAAAATGTATCCTTTTTTTTTTCAAATCTACTGTAAATATTGAAGTCTTTTTTGAGATTTTCTCAGCCTTGACAAGACTAGCATCAAAGTTTTAGAAAATATTTTTCTTTAACACTGACTTTTAGGTGGGGGGAGATGTTTGATGTTAGAAAACTTTTTATTTGCTTTACTTTTTATTTTTTTATATTAATTATCGTGCCCATGCAAACTACAAAAAAGCACATTTGATTGAGTATGAGTATGTGAGCTAGCACGTTTCTTTACAAAGTGACAACGCCATCTACTGGCCTGGCATAAATAACATAGCGATTTAGCGAATTAATTATCAATTAGACATCAATTTTATTTTATCTCATCTCCCTTGTACCCCTTGTTTTCCATACAATAAAAGCCAGTGGCATCTCCAAAATTCTTCAAAATGTCTTCATAAGTTTGCACAAGAAAAAAGTTATACAGGTTTGAACGATTTAAGAGTGAGTAAATGATGATAGATTTATTTAGTTTGTTTCTCCTCAACACTGTTGTCAGTTGTCTAAATGATGATATGAAAATTAGATTGTATTGCTGCCATTTAAAGAATAAAGCTTTAAAGAGCTCTTGATTGAAAGCTTTGTTTGGCATTGAGAGCCTCTATATGGATCCACCCACACCAACCCCCTCACCAGCGGCAGCCACCATCTTAACCCACTAATCCACATCTACTTCATTTACATTTACAAACACCAGCCCAGAACACAATCTGCAGTTGCCAAATGTGTCCTTTTGAAACCGGTTTCGGCAGCGCATAAATCAGCAAAACAAACAAAGGTTTGTGCAGCCAGCTAAAACTGAAGAAAAGGATTTTAGATAGAGCCCAGCCATTTCACAAAGTGCGAATGTGGCATAAACTCCCCTTGCACTGAAGGAGGTAAGGAACAAAGAGAAATTACAGTTGCACCATCATCACAGTGTGTATTAGATAAAAATAGCTCTCATTTAACCGAGCTAGATGGTTGATAAAGCAGTTTTTTCTGCTTTCATAATGAGCTGTACAGTGAGCAGAGTGCAGTGGAGATAATTACACATCGCATGGCTGGATTATTATTATGTCTCTTTTTTTACACAATCAGGTAATAAATGTTTTGTCAGGCAACTTAAAACGTTTGATTGCTTCTTAGTATGACTTTTAAGTGTAAAAGGTTGCTAAATATGTTCAGCTTGACTACATTAGGTTAAATCAATGTGAAGCTTTACTAAGATCAGCTAGAAATATTGTGTTAAATTTATTTATTATTATCATTAAATTTATCTTTTTTTTTTTCAGATAGTACACATTATGCAGTGTGTGTGTGTGTGTGTGTGTGTGCATATATATATATATATAGCAGTGTATATGTTTCCACCACTTGCAGAATTTATAAGAGTAGCCAGATTCAAAAGTTTATATACCCTTAAATTGTTGTAATGCTATGTCTCCTTTCCTGGATGATCCACGAGTGTCTTTATGTTTTGTGCTGGTTGTTTATGAGTCCCTTGTTGGTCCTAAGCTGTTCATCTGCCTGCTTTTCTTCAGAAAAATCCTCTAGCCCCATGCACATTCTTTGGTTTTCCAGCATCTTTTGCACATTTGAACCCTTTCATGCAGTGAGTGTATGATAGGAAGGAAGGCAAAGCAATGCATTAAGAGATGATGATTGACCATTCTTCATCATCATTATCATCATCATAAATTCTCATTTTGTTTAACGATCACATTTTTTTCATTCAGTACTGGACTTCAGAAGCCACATTAATATATACATTCCTAGAATACAAAGCAATACAGTACATGTACATGCCAACTAGTGGCCATTAGAGTATTGTTAGACTGCTTAATATCTTCTAACACTTCATTTTGATAGGTCCACAACATACGGATTATTTGTATATGTTGAAGTATATGTGAACTTATTATACTAATCCTACACCTACCCTATAACAGTCTATTCTGAGAGTTAGTAGACATAGTTGCAAATTAATGAGAATTAGTTGACATGTTGTTAAAAATGTACTGATAGTTAGTAGCATCTCTAAAGTGTATCAAAATAAGTGTATCCAAAATATAAAAAAAGAGTTGTGGATCATCCAGGAAATTACACTTAGTATTAAGATGCAAGGGTATGTAAACTTTTGAATGGGCTGATTTTGTTATTGTTTTGTCTTGTAAAGTATATGAACATCTGTTATGTGAAATAGCTTATTCAGGACAGTAACAACTAAAAAGTAACGTGCAATTTTCAGTATTCAGTATCTTATTATTGTTAATCATTAACAATTTAAATATTCTACAAGGCTTATGTAAACGTATGAGCTCAACTTTTATGGTTGACAATTGTTTGAGATTTTGTCCTATTAACTACTGTTTATTTAATTATTTATATATAGGAATTTATTTGTATTATTATTTCTCATTACAAGTTGACTGAAATTTAAAACATTATTGCACAAGTGTACATTATATCGACTCATATTTGCAAACTTTTAAAATGTTCAGGTTCATCTGGCCCTTACACACTTGCCCATATATCATGGTTTGCATAGCATTAAAGAGTTCAAAGAAAGAGTGTATGTATTGTACATTCAGTTTAAAATGAGACAAAGTCATTAATTCATGTTACAGGTGGATTTTTCAGTTGGGTGGAACTGTGTCTTTTGACTGTTGAAGTGTATGTAACACTTGTAGAGTTGTGCAATGTTGAGTCGTTATCCTGCTGTATAGTGGCAAAGTAATTAATCACTGTGTGGCTGACTCGTAGCAAATTCAGCTGTGTTGACTCCTAGCTTTCAGCGGGTTCATAATGAATTGAGCCATTGTTAGCATAGTGCTGTCGCATGTATATTATACATTTGAGACTTTGGCTGTTTCATTAATGCAGGACAGCATGCAATTTATGTTCGGCCTGAAACAGAATTACGTCTGTGCCTGATGTGCCCCTCATGTACAGTGTTTTAATCCAATTCACAAAAACAGTCGATAAAACCGACCTTTATCTCCAGCCTAACAAGTTTATTGACAACCTCAAGTGTGGAGAAAGACCAATGTCCCATTGTGCGACAAACCAAATACTACTAGTATTACTAGCTGACACCGGTGGTTGGCCAGACTTCATGCCTCAGTAGTGTGCATCTAACCTCAGGCGGTGTGAGGTCAAGGGTACAATAGACTCTTAGAAAGAGTCTTTTCTCCAGATGGCCACGCTCAGTCTGTAAGACAAAAGGCACATAGCTAAAGCTCTTTTAATGTTTTCTTAAGGCTGACCTGACCTTCTAGCCTCAAAATATCAGACGCATCATTGTCACATGTGATTGACGGTCCATAAATAATACTTTATCGTAGACATTGCATTTAAGAATCCATAAAGTGGAGAATCATTCTTTGAGGTTTTCTGGTCAAAGACGAGGAACAGTCTGAATGCTTGTACCTCGGGGCACAGAGAGCAGTGAAGAGAACGAGAATATGGGAATGTAATGTTAGGGCTCCTCTTATAGGCCAAAAGATTTACAACCACCCACATTCAAAGGACTGCTAGAAAACTACAGGACTTTTGAGGCACTAAACTGGAATTCAGAGCTGAGTAACAAAGTTAAAAAAGCAAAGAGGTCTGTTGTGTGCTTAGTAGTATTCTTGTAAAATGAGTTAAGGAAGCATCACTATTACTATTCATCATATTTGGTGCTATTTTAGCATGATAGGGGAAAAATGTACTACAAATGTACATTTTAGAAAAATTGAGCTCCTTGACATCCTTCCATATCAAAAACCAAAGACAGGTGAGATCTCCGCCCCCTTTCCTTCTCCCATGATTCAATGCTCACTTTTAACCCTGGGAAACTGCTTCTGTGCTGTCTCAAACAAACACAAACTATCTACCTGACTAATGGACCCAAGGGAGCTGACCTTTGAACCAACGGAAGGTCAACCTTCAAGACCACAGTGTCTTTTTGTCCCGCATCAACAAATACTCCCTCAAAAAGCTGTCTGGAATCTGATATGGAAAGGATTCTAGGGCAGGTAGTCAATCCTGTGCTTGAATGCAGAAATATTTTGAGAGCATTCTAGGTTAAAGACAATGGATGTTGTAAATCCAGGCTCAGCAAATCCAATGGAGGAATACTGAACCTGCATTGTTTACTTCGCAGTCCTCAAGAGATGCTAGGTGGACCATTCTGCAGTTCATTTAATGTGATATGATTTAAGGAAGCATTCCATACACACAGGCGATAGCGCAGTATGCTAGTTTTCCTTTCTAAGCATATCTGCGAGCTGAGAAATGGGAAAGGCAGTATCTTAGGGGAAAGTTGAATTTACTGCTTTAACTGCTTTAGGAGTGCCGGGCAGAATGCTGTATATGAATCAGGAAGTTGATCTGGCTGCTGTGCTGTGCGTCTTCAATGCCTTATCTGAGCTGAGCTGAGCACTGGAGAGTCCGCAGTGATATAAATAATGCCTATTGATTTCAGCGAAGCTGGGACACTGGAGGCGCGCAAACACAGTGTGTGATTATAAACTGTTCACCTCTTGCTTGGAAAAAGCAGTATTAGAAACAAAAAATGTTCGCATGTGAACGGTAGCAGAAAGTAGAAGGGGTTTGTTTTGTTCTTTTGTTTCACTTGAGTCGCAGTTGGCATTAGTCAAGCTGAAAATATCAACAGCTTTTACATTAAAACTTGTGTTAAAACATATTGTTGATGGTTGGTGCTCATATGGGTGATGGGTGATTGCAACATATATCATTATCCCCCTCTTCCCCGCTCCATTTCTCCTCTATGCTTTCAAGTCAACAGAGAGGCAAAAAGGCTGAACATGTTTTGAAAAGATGAAAAAAAGAAATTCCTCCCTGCAGTGTGAGCACCGTGCCAAGACTCGTGCATGGAAAGACCAGAGACAACAGAGATCCATGCAAGAAAAGAAAGTTCCTCAAATTAATAGCATCCATTCTCCCTGGTGTGGCGTTAAGTGCTGATCATATATACCTGATAAGAGAGGCACACAGAGTTTGCAGCCAAGCCCATTCCTCCCTCGAACAGACTGAGCCAAAGCATCCTAATGTACCCCACAGGGCTGTTTTTGCTTTGTACCGCTTGATAGCGGCGGTATCAACAATATCTCATTTTGCACTTTTGCCCATCTTCATCAAATGTACTGTAATCCCATTATCTCTTTGCTGGATCTTAATTAATTTTGTAATTTCATTGCCTCTGTCACACGCTAGGGATTTTGGAGGGAATGTGGAGTATACCCCTGTGGTAATACTCTCTGTCATTGCAGTTTAGTTGGCCGCTAAAATGGTGTCAAGCATGCTCATGAGGTCCTGACAACACTGATTGGCTCGTGGCACTACAAGTACGTGCACAGTCCCAAGGCCTTCCGAAAGCAAATATCTTGACGGTGCCATGATGTCAAATGCTGCAGACAGGAAATAAATCCAGTTCACATTTTTATAAGCTTCCAAAAAGATTAGCTTCTGTCAGCATAGTGGTGTTGTTACGAAATCTATCAGCAGAGTTTAATTCCCCAAAATCAGCCAATCCTTGATTCCTTAGTTCTGGAGCAACTTTAACAATTAATAACTGCTCAGAGGAACATTGTTGACCTGTAAGAATATTGTCCAGGTCCCAGTCTTTGCATAACTCTAAACCTAACCTTGGAACCCAACTACAATTCTAGAATCAACCAGGATGAGGATCAAGGCACATGTCTTTCTTGGTAAAATTATAGTATCTAAATAAAAGTGGTTAAGGTTAGATTTAGGTTTGGGGTTGGGACAGGGGTATCTAATCTTGGAGGACCACCTTCCTGTAGAGTTGGTTCTAACCTGCTTCATGGCCCCTGTTTATAGTCCAGAGTCTTAATATGCCTACTTTCCCTACAGTATAGTTTGACAAAAAGCAGTACATGATATGAATAGTATGTCCAAATTCACAGTGTTCACAAAAAAAGCACACAGATGACTGTTACTTCCACTGAGATGCACACTGTAAGTCTGCATCCAATATAGTTTTATATCATGAGGCCAAGGGAGAAGAGTCAAGCACTGCTGGAAGGCAAAATATGACTTTGCACCAGATATAGCATGTCTGAACTGCATACGAACCATTTCTTTTCTAATAGTTATGAGACAAGTTCTTTATCAAATGTACCACCTACGCTGACAAGCAATCCTAAAGACCTCAGTTAAACAGTTAAGGTGTGTTTAATTAAGATTGGAGCTAAACTCTGTCAGCCTCCAGGGGCTGGATTGGATACCCCGAGTTGCAGTAGAGATATATTGCTATCGCTCTATGTACAGGTCTTAGTATTCGTTGAAAATTAAATGTTCAAAGTGAGTAATTTCACAGTTTGACTTGAATGCCTTAGTCTTGGATACAGTATGCCAATATGATACAAAATGGTTCCTCTCAAGAGAGCTAGTTACACCTCCACTGTTTCTGTTACAGTCATCAGGAACGATTTTTGAGACAGTGGGACGTCAGTGAAACAGATGGTTAAATTAGACACCGGCGAGTGATAACTGCGTGAGGCCAGTCCTCACCCAGAGCCACAATTTACTAAAGACCTGCTCTCGGCTTTCCTGTTCTTTTGCTGTATGGAGTAACTCTAACCCATTCCAGATGCTCCCAGACAGAGCAACTCAGGGAGTGAGTTGAGGAAAGGATGAGCTCATTTTTCACTCTTGTTGGTGATAAATAAAGAACATATGCTGACCATTCGTTTGATTTTCTCCCCTCATCCACATGTCCATAAATCAGTTCGACACATGAGTCCGATCGTTCGCATCTGCATTGAACAGAACAGAAGTAGATGGTCTCTGCTTAGAGGAAATTTCACCACTTGTATCGAAGGAGTGCCGCAGACCCTCTGTAGGGAAATCAACACTCTCTTCCCTTCGTTGCAGAATCCAACATCCAGTCGTTATTGTCCTGGCATGTGATACAAGCAGTATGAAGTGAATTATTAAAACAAAACAGCATGCATCGATTGCAGAAGTTACACTAGATAGCTTGATTCATTTCTAGAAACCCTCTGTCACACGTTTGGCATATTTGAGAGAATATAGGTTTATTCAGTCTGTCATAGCAGATAAAATTATACCAACCAAGACTCATAGACAATATGTGCTTGTAGAGACGTTTCTGCAACACCGATTTGTACGAATTAGCCACCTGGTGAAATATGTACAAATTGCGTTGGGCTAGGTTGACTAATTCGTAATTCGTATTCGTAAATTAGTCATGATGGTTACGATTTGGTTCTGATATAGCATTGAGAAAACCTGCTGCGTTAAAAAACTGCAAATTGTTGCTGTATTCAGTATGTGACGCTAAGAGTATCAGTGTTCAAATCTCGAAATCAGAGTTTAAATACCTATAGTGTTCATTTGACCTAAAAACTGCAGCGATTCATATGTATTTTTTTGTGTTTTGCAGAAATGTAGGTATTGGAACGTATTTATGTAGAATTACAGTGACTTTTTGACCTCAAACCAAATATACATTTAAAGCAAAATTTAACTCTAATTCAACAAATGATTGTTGAGTGTTCCGAGGGATTTGACCAACTTCCTTGTTTTTTGAGGTCTTCGAAATACCTTCCTAAGCAGCAAATAAACTCTCAATTGGAGAGAAGATTAAAGCTGAAAAGAACGTTGTTTAAGATCTAATCCCGGCCTAACCTTTACCCTTAAACCAGGGTTGTCCGTTCCTGCTCGTGGAGGGCCCTCAAGATGCCAAGAAACCAAAATTGCCCAACCCTGCCTTGAACTCAAAATCTGATTAGTTGATAGATCAGTTGTTCCAGGTTCGATAATCGCCATCCATTGAGTTTTGGCTGCTACCTTTCAGCACCTTATTTGTTGGTGAAAAAGAACACACGCTAACCATTTATTTTATTTTCTCTTCTCGTCCATAAATCACTGTGGCATGTGAGTCCGAGTTAGCATGCGAGGATGTGAGGGAAACTGGATGGGAGCATCTAAGCTCTGCTTAGAGGAAATTTCAGCACTTGTGCTGAAGTCGTGCCCCAGACCCTCTGCAGGGAAATGAACAATCCCTTCCCCTCGTTTCAGCCAGATCCCTGGAAGCATCCAACATTTCCTGTAGAGAGCAAGACCGGAATCATTATACCACTGGCCGGGGATGCAGGCAGTCTGAAGCAAACATTCAAACAAAACAGTCAGCGTCGCTGCGGAGATTTACACGGCACGCTTGATTTAGGATGTCAGATTCCCATGGCTGAGGGGCTGAGATGAAGTGGATGGCCTGGGGCAATGTCAACATCGGGGCTTTGGCCCCTCTCAACCCACTCGTGCGAGAGGGAGAGACCGTGACCAAGTCCAGGAAACAGCTGCAGAAAAGAGTGTAATCCCAGGCTCGGAGGTAAACCTGAGCCGCACCCGAAGAGGCTTTGAGATTGCATTTTGTTTAGGTCTTCAATTTCCGGATTTGCCAAGGTAGGCCTCACTAGAATTTTCTGCTCCGTGATTTCTGCATAGCTTATTGGGTCCTTTCTGCATCGAGGCTTGATATTGAGATGTCGTGCGTGCTGCTGGGGAAAGGGCAGAGAAAACTGTGCGGAGCAGAAAGCAAAGCAGACATAATATAAATATTATGACAAGTTGAGATGCGAGGCGCATTTGAAGTGGCATTTGAAAGAATGAGAACATCAGAAAAGCATGAATCAAATTCTACCACAGCCTGCTTTAGAGTGCATGTGTTACTTTTCCCAGGTACAAAGCACTCCCTCCGGGTATTTATCTTTCTGTGGCAGAAAAGAAAAGGTATGGTGTTTATTTTTTATATTTTACTAGCCCTCACAGGTCCGTCCTGTACAAACATGACTATTCATAGTATGCGGAGAAAATTAAGCTTAAATGTAATTATCAAAACAAAAAGCAGCTGTCAAGCAGACAAACATGATTGTTTGTCATGAACTAGATTCATTGCATACTTTTAAAATGTGTTTCTCGTTCCCTCCCGTGACTTGTCTATTGTGTGCTATTTTGATGAGGGATATTGTCCATATCAAGAGATGACCTAGTTATGGTTGGCTTTTGTTTTATTGTAGCAACTGTAGATTATATCAGCCAAACTGACACCTAGAGGCCTCGCGGAAGCAGAGGAGCTGAACATTTCAAGTGGAAATTTGGGAGGCATCGGCATCTCTGAAATGGATAAATACTGGCGACCGATTCTCATGAATAACTAATTGCTCATTAGCATGCATATTACTAACATATTGACTGTTTATTAGCACTTATAAAGAACATATTCATTCTGCACTACTGCATTCTCTATCCCTTACCTCACACATACTGTAAAATTAACAACTACCTTACTAACTATTAATAAGCAGCAAATTAGGAGTTTATTGAAGCAAAAGTCATAATAAATTGTTAATGGAAATCTCTTTCCCTCTGTATAAACAATTTATTTTAATTAACTTTATTTGTACAAAAGTTGTTATGCTTTCCTTCTTTCTTTCTTTCTTTCTTTTTCTCTATATATAAAGTCTGTTTTTAAATAAGTTGTGAAGATGGCAACAGTAAAGCTCAGATGTCTTTATTTCTTAAATATTGATCTTTTAATTATATAAAAAAATTTTTTTTTTACATTTTTTACGTTTTTTACATTTAAACTCTATTTATTTATGTATTTATTTGTACAATTTGTTTTTTATATTTGTTACCATGAAGACAATATATCTTTCTTTCTTTCTCCTTTTTATATAAACTTTAATACTTTTATCAGAATTTATAAATGTACCAAATGTACCATAAAAGCAACAAATCTCTCTTTCTTTATAAACCCTTTTAAGTCGTGTTTTGTTTTATTCTACTTCCAGACTCTCTCGTTCATTATAGAAATTCATGAAAATGTATGATTAAAATAGTGCTGTTATATTTGTACAACTTTCATAGTCTAAACATAAATAAAATATATGGGTAGTTGACAAATAGAAATTGGACCGTGTAGTATGGTGTAACATAGCAAAAATATAGGTATATATGAATATATATATATAAACTTAACATAAAAAACGGTTTATCTTCAATGTTAGAGGCTATTTTATTTATATATTTATTTTATTTTATTTTATTTTATTTTGTTACATTACATTTTACATTTACATTACATTCATATTATGTTCTTATGCCACACCATAGGACACATTCATACATCAACAACCCACATACTGTATAATCATTTGCACATCATTTCCAACCCAACCAAAAAGTTTCAAACAGTAAATTAATTCAACATTTCTAAAATTACGTGTCCAACAAAGCCTGATGTGAAGTTTTCAGCGCTGATCAATGAGCCTGTCTACATATCACATTTATCACCTTGATTTTATGCAATAAAAAAAGATTTTATAACAGACGAGCATGGAGGGCAGTGCCCGAAGTGTACTTGCACCACGTCAAAACCCCAACTGGGCTAGAGAAGCAAAGCAACAGGCTCTTCCAGTATAGACAGTTTCATTGATTACTATGGGTGTGATTTTGGCGTGTCACGAGGCGCCAGTTGCGTCCGGCGCCGACATTGTGTTAACAAAAAAACTAACTGACGGAAAATTCACCACATTGCCATTATGACAGGACGGCCATCAAGAGAATGTTTTGTTTTCATTAATCTGTGAGTCACTCAATAGGAGGTCGCTGTCAGTCGGTCGTTTGTTGACAACATGTGATTTCCACGACCGCAGCTGTGACTCAACCCTCAGAAACACAAGAGTGACACCGACTCTGACATAAAGAGACATTCCCGCAACAGGTCGGACCAACCTCAGCTTTGTGGTGCCTTCCGGCGGCAGCTCATCTCACCTAATACACGCTAAAACTGCCCTTCCTGTCATTGCCCTGCGATGATTGATGACTGCGAGTGAGGAGCAGACAAGCTGGAGAAGAGAAAGAGATTACAATCTCAGATGCCAAGATATTCTAATAACAAATGAAAAGGCTTTGGGATGTTAAAAACACGCTGAAAGCCTTTTGGTCTAGTTTCGACTTGCGTCAAGTTGAGATCTTTGTATTAAGCTTTACGACTTTTTTAAGCTACAAATGTTGATCTGGCCTGAAAATCCACTACATCAGAGCCTCAAGCGCAATTCCAGCGCTAAGAATGTAGATAACACTTATTAGAAAACAAAGATCCTGTCCTTCTCTTTAAGATATTCGAGTGTTAACATGAAGGAATGAATCAGTCATCCTTGGCAAGAGTTCATTTTCTGCACAAATTATAGCGCTGACTGCAATTAACATTGTCAACCATTCAACCCTGTTATTGTAATTTTAAAAAAAAAGTATATAATAACGTTACATAAAAAAATAAGGTTTTTGTTGTTGATGCTGTTGTTGTTGTTTTTTAATCTATCTCTATCAATAACTAGAGACCTAATTAATTGCTGGTTAATATTAATATATAACTTAATATATAACTGTAAAAAAAAAAAATCTGTAAAATGTACGGCAAAAAAACTGCAGTTGTGGTTCAAATTCAAACGAAATCTCCGTAAATATTTACAGGAATTTACCACTAACCATTTAACAGTTTTTTACTGTAGCATTTTTACAGGTTTTTATTTTAGTCTTTAAAATCACAGTCATTTTTTTAGTCAGTGTAGTCAAATTAATTTAGGTACAGTTTGTAACTACTGTATCTGACCCATTCTCAGACTGTATTTGAAATTTTACTGAAGGACTTGCATCTGTATGCATCAAAAATAACTTTTCGAAGATGTAAATAAAACAAAGATCACATCTTGTATAACAGTATGCACAACAAATACTATTTCAGTCCTTCCAAACGTGATATTTAATTTAATGTGTTTCTTGCTGCTTCTTAGTAATTAATATTGAAATTTATGAGCAATTTCTGAGTAAATATTGTTTCTATAAAATAACACTAAATTCTATAATTGTTTCTTTATGTGTTTACTTACTTTATTCATTTATTTGTATACTTATTTATATAAAAGAACATAAAATCAAAGTGATAAATGTCAAAAATGTGATATGTAGACAAGCTTGTTTATTTAATGCTGAATGCTTAAAAATGTATTGCCTCCATAGTAAACAAATGTAAAATAAATAAATAAAATAAAAATAATATATACCCCTATATATATATATATATATATATATA
>JAUMHP010000079.1:12301497-12311922 GCA_032361065.1 Enteromius trimaculatus | reverse complement strand
CCCCCCCCCCCCCCCCCCCCCCCCCCCCCCCCCAAAGAAATTTTAATTTAGCTCAGTTTTCTTCAAATTCTATTCACACATCATTTTTAAGGTCTAAGAAATGCGAGGGGAAAAAAACAACAACATTATTTTACCAATACAGGTCACAATTACATAAAAAAATAAAATAAAATAAAAAATAATATATATATATATATATAGACATATGAATGGAAACAATGCTGTGAGGAAAGGGCTAGTCATAACAATCACATTCACTGTCTTTACAACTCACAACTTCCAAAACTTTTTAACGCATTTTCGTCTTTTTTGTGTAAAGCAGTTTCATCAGCTGTTTTGTTTATCAACAGTATCTCCATTAAACAAATTATACTTCTCTACTTCTCTCTCTCTTTCTCTCTCACCTTCATATTTATTGAGGTCTATTGACTTCAACTGGCTGTGTATGAGGTCTTATAAATTAAGAAATTGGGAAAGACTTCTGGAAGATTTAAAAAATCGAATGCGAAGGTCATATGTTTTGGTTTAATATTGCATTGCTTATAGGGTTTATCCACACTGGTAATCAATCACAGCAAAAAAATCTTCTAGGAGTACATGTGAGACCACACTTAAGGCGTTCAAATGAGAGTGTTGAATTAACACTGAACTTCTTAACGAGATAATACAGTGATTAAGTGTGGTCGTCTTTGATGCATTTTTCATTTAATGATGTGCCAAATGTTCTCTATAGGTGAAAGATCAGGACTACAGGACTACATGACATCTGGAGGGGAGCATATGTTGCTCTAAAACCTTTATATATCTTTCAGAATTCATAGTGCCTTCCAAAACAAACATGCAAGCTTCCCATACCGTATGCAGTTATTCTCTCCCCTATATAATCAGAGATGCTGGCTTTTCAACTGAACGCTGATGACACGCTGGAAAGACTCCCTCTTCTTTAATCCGAAGGACATGGCAACCGTGATTTCCAACAAGAATGTCAAATACAATAAAACTTCAAGTTAAGTTTTAAATGAGCCTTGGCCCACAGGACACGATGGCGCTTCTGGACCGTGTTCGGGTATAGCATCCTGGTATCTGGCATCTGCAGTGTTTCTGGAAGTATTCCTGGGCCCATTTAGTGATGTCAATGACAGGATCATGCAGGTGAACGATGAGTGGCGGCTGTGAGCCCGAAGACCATGGGCATTCAACAAAGGTCTTCGGGCTTTCTCAAAGATTTCTCCAGTTTCTCTGAATCTTTTAATGTTTCAATGCCCTGTAGATGAATGAGATTTGCAGTCTTTACAATTTGACATTTAGGAATACTTAAAAAAAAAAAAAAATCCTCAATCTTTTTACACACTGTTTCAGAGATTGTAGAGCCTCTGCCCATCTTAACTCCTGACAGACTCTGCCTGATGTCGATTAACTTAATTAGTTGCTAGATGTTCTCCCAAGTGAATCTTTTCAAAATGTCTTGCTTTTTCCGCCCTTTGTTGCCCAACTTTATTTGAGACCTGTAGCAGGCATCAAATTTGAACTCATTTAGTGGCTGAAAGTGTAAAATTTCTCAGTTTAAACATTTGTTATGTTACCATTGTTCATTTGGGAATTAAATATTGGCTCATTTCATTTGAAAGTCGTTTAGTTTTCATTGTATTCAAATTTGAAAAAAACGTCCCAACATTTCTGGAATTCGGGTTGCCATATTTTGTGGCTGCTATTATTACGTTTTTGGACAGGTTAAAAGCAGACATGTGAAAAAAAGATTTGTGGATAGAAATAAAGTTGTACTGAGTCTTATCATTCTTCTTAATATGCAATATTCAAGGACACCGCAGGGTTTCAGAAGCGATTATAAAAGAGTTTCTCACCAGAGTTGTGTGTCTCTTAATAAGACAGTGTAACCAAATATCAGACCTCCTTTTGTCCTACCTGATACACCAATATCTTCTGCCCGTCCTTTTCACCGCCTAATCCTATACAACGCATGACTTATACTTCACTGTCACACACTATAAATGTCAGCATTCAGGCAAGAGCGTTTCTGATACACGCAAATTTCCGTCCCATTGTGCCAAACAATGAGGAAAAAACCTTAATCTCTGTAAATCAGTGCACAAAGCCTGGATCAAGCCTTCTCATTCTTCTGTGCCGACTACCTGCTTACAGCGATTCTCTACGGCTGCCTACCATTATTTGTGCATGTGCTTTTCAATTAAGCACCTGTTCTTACAAAGTGCTGCACCTGAAAGCAAGGCACTCCGAGCATGTCACGGAGAAAAGCTTGGCGGGATTGTGTTTCATCACACTCCTGGTGTGTGTGTGTGTGTTTAAGCTTGAGGGTTTGTACACACACAACACTTAAGTGCTGAGTGGAATAAATAAAGTCAAGGTGTCATTTCCCCCTCCCGTCAGAGACGTAATTTCCACCCTTTGAAAAAAAGAAAAGCATTTAGAGCTGTTCGGAACTGAAATCTCGTCCCTTTTCTCTTTATGCAAAATACGTAGAATGTTTAATAATAAATGTAGATATGTAGATGTTCTTAATTTTTAAAGAGAAGAGAATTCAGATGTTCATAACGTGTCAGAAAAGGTAATCATCAGAGACACAATGTGGCATGTTATTATAAGCCGCTTAAGCCGCGTAAAGTGTGTCATTTTAACTGTAAAAAATGGTATGCACAATAAAACAGGGTAGGAGTATTTTAACTTTGTACTGAGGGAAAACGCATTTCATAGATTACATTTTAAGTTATTTAATCCTTCCTAGATGTCGTAACAACTGCTGAATTTAAACAATTTAAACATAATTGATTGTGTGTTTTATAATAATCAAGCAGCCCTACCATTTTCTCAGGATTTTCTTTTTTTTTCTTTCTTTTTTTGTTCCTTCACCATGTCCCCTCTGTACGCACACAAAGCGCATTATAATGCTGCATAAATCCAGCGGAGTCTTTGCATTGGGAGTGTATGATTCCTTAAAACGCAGCTTGTGTTTGGCAGCTCACTAAGCTGGCAGGTTTTGGACCCACGCCAAAATTCCACTTCACCTTTATAAGCAAAGTCCCACCTATTTCACAGCAATCAGCTGTGGTCAGCTGCTGGCTCACATCTGGCAGGGTGGTGCTGGAACAGCTGTGCAGAGCAGGTGCAGAAGCACTGGTGTGTCAGCTCTGATAATGTTGTGGTGGTTAACGCTCAACGCCACCAGCCTGTCTCCTGGCTGATTCTGCTACTGTTCTTGCCCTCGTACAATAACCCCTGCCAGACAGGCAACAGCACACATCCAAATTCATTTTCCATAAATAAGGGATCTTTAATGGTGCTGTCAACATAATAAGCACATTCAAAATGTCTTCAAAAGAACACATGATAATTAATAATTAGCTGTAACTGGTATTTTCATATCCCAGGGTTTGGTTTGTATTAAAACTAGATTTTTTTTTCTTTTGTTGTCAAAGTCACATTAAAACTTTCTTAGAATTTTTTTTTTTTTTTTACCATGTCATTATCATTTATTTCTGCTTCTTTACCTCCTCTCATTTATGCATGAATTTCAATGTTGTACCTTTGTCCCAGAGCCAGACTTTCAACATTAATTGAAGCACCATCATGAAAATGTTACTGCATTTGTTACATTGTTACATTTGTTACAAAACATTACATTGTAAGTCATTTATAAGCCATTTATAAACCCTTTGTCTCATAGACGATATGTTGGGTAAAGATGGTAAACACATGGAGTATTTTAGCACTGATCCCACACACTCCACTCAGAACACAATTGTCTGTCCTAATGAGACAAAGGGTGCTACACTTTTTTTAAATTTTTTTTAAATTGTGCTTTTTAAACATATCACAAATTGTAAATTACTTAACTTAATTAACTAAACATAATAATCACTTATTAATCATTTGTGAATGTTTTGTAGATGAACATTTCATCATTAACAAATCACTTATAAATGACTTACAACGGAACGTTATTCTAAAGTGTTACCAATTTATTTATATTATATATAGAGAGAGAGATTTATTTATTACGGTTATCCCTAACTTACAGCATTACCACAACCAGTAATTTTGCAGCTAACAACGGTTTTCAAAAAAGTGGGCTTTTTTTTTACCAATGAGGAAACAGTGAAGAGCTTGAAATGAAATATGAGGTGTGATGTGTGAAGAAAATATCACTTGAACAGGATATTTCTATTACAGTATGTATGTTTTCCAATCAGTCATGGTTCAGGGAAGAGGAAAAAAGAAAGAAAAACACAAGAATTCCTTAGATGCATGACTACATTGGACGTTTTTAGCAGACAAACTGCAGAGTTTAACTTTTAGAACTTTTTGTGGGGCTTATGTCAAAAATGCACTGTAAAAAAGAAAAAAAAAAAAAAAAAAAAACCTTAAAATTCATGGTCAAAAAACATCAGTTGTGGTTGCTGGAATTCAACTGTAAAGAATACGGTAACAGCATTTTAGATTTCACTGTTTTAAGTTAAATTTACAGTTAAATACCGTAATTTCATGAATTGATATAATGTTAATATACCAAGCTATTAAAGTGCTGAAATCTGTTTTGTAGCTTTGAAATACACTGATAAGCACCAAATGCAGGTGGTGATGAGTAATTCACATGATGTACCAAAGCCCATCACAAGCAGTTTTTAAATATGAACATATACAGAAGGTGCTCAGAGTCATTCACACTAACACTAAACACCATTATGGTGACTAAGTAAACTCAAATATGCCATAAACATTAATTTAACAACATTATACGTAACATACAACCCTACTAAACAGATTTCGCTACAAGTATGCCATGCTGACCAATAAAAGCTAGTTTGCTTTCACAATGTGAATGCATCTCAAGGCCTTGTTGTTCATACACAAAAGCGTTCCATTTTAACAAATGTTTGAACTTATAATAGTTAATTAAACAACACACTTTTTCACAGTTCTTTTTTACTTCTGACTGTTCATTTTCTCCATTGCACTGGTTAGATAAGTGCATATGGGACTCGACGAGGATCTCTTGCATCACAACATGTTAAATTGTTAAAGTAAACACATGCACTGCACTCATCTCAATGGTCTGTAACAGTGGAGAGTAATTGCTGACTGACATCAAAGCGATTGCGAGGCAATGGAGGCTCTTTCCCTGAGCCTTTGTGCCGTTAATAGGCAGTTAATACGTTGTTAATCAAAAGGCAAGCACACTACACACTTATGTGTTTCAATTTGCCACTTGCCTGCTGTTAGCAAGCTTTTAGCCTTCATTTAGATGACTACATAAAATACCAACTAAGCCAAAATGCAAAATCATTGTTTTATCTATATACTATTTGTTTTTGACCAATTTTGTACTTTAAAGTCTTTCATTTACTGACTCTCATGTTGTTACTATAGTGTATGACAATTTTTGAAAACAATGTAATTTTAAACTATAAACCTATGTGATATTGTGTTATTTTAGTATTATTTATATCATTTACTTATTTTTTTTTAATTAGCATATTAGTTTATTTATTTATTCAGTTTTAATATTGGCAATGGTGTCCATTTGTTAATTTATGAATTTGGATATTCTATTTTATTTGTTTTAGACCGTTTTAGTATTATTTTAGTTTTAGTTTATTTAAATATATGTTTTCATTGATTTTATTTTTACATTTTGTTTTTTGTTATTTATATTGACTTTTATTACAGCTTTATTGGCATTTAAAACAAAATTTAAAAAATACATTTAATTTTGGTTTTCATTAACTACTGTATAACAATACTGTAATATATATATAAAAGCCACAATGCCCAGTGTGTTTAATATGCAGAATGACCATTGACTCATTTGATTCAATCTATCAGTACACCTTCAAACCTCACTGGCAATCTGGAAAGTGGCTGCGCAACAGTCAGCTCCCACAGTTATAACAACATGTAACGGATTCCAGTCATTTAAAGGTTCATTAAATTTGCCTTGGTCAAGTGCAATATAAATACTATGATTTATAAGCTATAAATTGTAGCAGTTTCATACTACTTCAGTAGGGTTTATTGGGCATGCCGGACTGAAACATAAACTGTCACTGTTAGATGTTTTTGCATTCTGTGCACATTTCAACAAAGGACAAATTTTAAGAGTTAGTCTGTGCTTGGGATGAGGACATCATTTTCTCTTTGATGTACAGTATTTTCCCTTATAAAGTCATAATTGCGAATTATAAAGTCGGAATTGCGAGATATAAAGTCACAAGTGAGAGTTATAAAGTCACAATTGCACAAAAGTCACAATTGCATGTTATAAAGTCACAATTCTGACTGCCTTTTTCTTAGTGGGGCAGCTAAAAGATTATCATGACCTTTAAATCAAAACATTTAACTTGACATTATTACAATGCACACTTTTTAAAAGTGTTAAGAAACAAAGTCATAAAAGAGTATTTTCTTGAAGTACCATATTTTCAGTTTTCACACACTTGACTAATGTTCAAGTCATTATGTTTCAGAGAGCAGATTTTCCAATATATATACTGTAAAACATAGACTGATGAAGAATACCTCAGAGGAGAAGATGGTTGGGTAACTTCAAAATGAATGTAGACAATGGATTGTAGACAGCTTTTCAATCGACCTCAGGAGGCAAACGTTTCTGAGTTTACGCGGCTTCACGGTGAAGTGACGAAACTCTGCGACTTGGTGAGGGTTTGTCTGTTTGCGTGTCTGTGTTTGTTTGCCCCATGGGTGCGTTAGTCTGGAGAGCTGTGGTAAATGGATCGCTCCGAGAGCTACGATATGCCACTGCTAACGAAATCGAGCTCGGTTTGTAAGAAATGCACCCTGGGCACCTTTTCCACCCACCGTTAATAATGGCATGATTGAATCAATAAACTGGTGGATCCAAGCGGTCCGACACTTGCTGACTGCAAGCTGTTGTAATTTACTCCTCTTGCTCTGGCTAATGGTACCACACTGATGTCAAACAGAAAGGATATTGAGACAGCCAAGCAGATAAAAGCACAGGAATTCAGGTTTTGACAAGAAAGAAACAGCAAGAGATATAGTTGGAGTTTGCAATTTAAATAAAACAAAGGATGAGGGGAGCGTGACAAAAATCGGTGTGAATGATTTTATATCATGGTGGTGTTACATATCATGAATAATTTTTTGAAATTTAATAAAAGTTTTGTTTATATGTTATAACAATTTTGGTAACTTTAGATAAACCACTAAAATAGTGTTACAAATAAAACGTAACATTAATTAATCTGTTATTTTTCACTTTTTGTATCTAGTGAGAAAGTATACTAAAAGATAAGATTATTCGTAACAAATCATATTTTTGGCTTTAGCACAAAAATAAAACAACTATACATTGATAGTTCACTCTTAATTCTGATTGCATGAGTCACATGCAAAGCCGCTGTAACAACACATGTAAACAATAATGTACCAGAGGCCATGCAGTATCATAAATAATCACAAAAAAATTTATTCACGGTAAAGCACTGCCTCCAGCACCTTACAAATGGTTACCACGCAATAAAAAAATATTAAAAGTAAAAATCTATGGATTGAAATTTTACCTGCGTTCAATAAAAGTATTCACCTTAACAAGTGCCAATGCAGGTGTCGGCCAATCAGACAGCCTTAGGGGGGGTCGCACACCGGACGAGAAGCACAGCGCCGCGTCTAGGACAGCTCGAAGTATCGCACACCAGACGTTCATTCTATAATATGATTTGTTTGCTCTATAAAAACATGCTAAATATTTTTCCTATATGTTTACATTTTATTCAAGCTGTAAACTAATGTAAGTTGTACAGTATTTGCAGCAGTGGTATCTTGGTATAATTAACAACGATTTGAAACAAAAATGATGTTATTTAATAAATAACAATGCAGGCGGCGCTCTGTGGCACGGGAGGAATTTGAACAGCGTCCTGAATCGTAGCCGGGCGCCGCAGACAGACGCTGAATTGCGCCGCCGGTGTGCGTACACCAATAGAAAACAATGTGTTCGAATTTTAAAGACATGGCGCGACGCTTCGCTGCCCTTCTCGTCCGGTGTGCAACCCCCTTTATGCTAATAGTGCAAATGCTAGCCAATCGCATTCAAGCAACACCCAGAAGATAATCAACACAATCAGCATTGTTTACATTAACCATTTGTCCTCAACGTAAATAATGCTGATTATGTTCTGGAACACTCTCTAAAATGGTGGATGAATTGTTGAATAAATAATACCGTTATAGTTTTCTTTGCGCACAAATGTATTCTCGTAGTTTTGTCAATTTACGGCTGAACTACTGATGGACACATGGACTATTTTACCAATGTCCTAGCTACGCTTCTGTGCGTTGATCATGATAATATCCTTGCTGTCTATGGAAGGTCAGAAAGCTCACAGGTTCTTGATTATAAGAAAAATATGTTCTTAATAATAATAATAAATAAATAATAATTAATTTGCCTAGTGCATAGTGTTTAAAAAACTACTTGGGATAGTAAAATTTCCTCCTGATGATGCATTACTATTGCTGAAAAGTATACTGTATATCATTCTCATACCAGTCAGCCCTACTGTACATAAAATAAGCAATTATTTACTGAGGGTTTTATCATAAAAAATCAATTCATGAAGCTTCACACTTATCTCACTAAAAAGAAACAGCAACAAGGCCGGGAAAAAAAGAGTGATAGCGGTCGGGATGCGTGGAGGTCCTGATGAGATCACTTGAGTAGTGTCAGTAAAAAATGGCCTGCTTTTATACAGAGTGCTGAAGGATGACATTGGCCTGCTTTATCTCTAGGTCTTGTGGGGTGAGATTGGACAGCGGTATGAAGTGGCCTTAAAAAGTATTTACAGCAAACAGCATGACATCATTCTAGGCCTTCTTTCTAGGTCAATAAATATGAGCTGCTAGGAAAGCAGCATTGTGCTGCTGCACGACCAGGTTATAAAAGAAACAAATAATAGTTATTCATGACTCCTGAGTAATTCTTAAATAATCATATTAAATAATCTGTTAATAATACTCAGTCAGACTAAAAAGCTTCCGATAAACAGATCAGTGTAAGAAAAATGTGGATTAAATAAAAAGAAATGGTGTAAATCTTGCTATGAATCTAACTACCACCTAATTAATAGGCTTTTGTTTTAATGATATGTTTAGTGGAAGAGATTTAGTATTTAATACATAATTGCTAAAAAGGCTTGTATAAATGTCAGCTTTCTTTATAGATCTGGGAAAAAAAACAATAATGCAACATTAACCTATTACGGTGGCTTTTTATGTTTTTTTAAACATGTCCCATGTGCCCTAAGCAGAATAGTATTGTTGTGCTGACTCCATGAAAAAAAAAACACCTACTGTAATGCTCAGTGGAAGGAAGAGGAACAACGGAGATAAGTTTGAACAGTTTATTAAGAATATTGATATTAGGCAGTCCTTGATAAACTGGGCAGTATGAAGATATGAAGGTTGGAAACAATGGAGCAAATCTCCACAGCAATCTCTCTGGATTCTCTGGAGAATTCCCTTTGATCTGACACTCTGTTGCGAAGGTAATAGCGTAATACACTGTGTGGTGTCAGTCCTGGTTCTTTATCGTCTTTTCTCTTACAGGTGGAGTCCAGCTGAGAGAGGATCTGGGTGCAGCGTCCTGGGAAGACAGGTGAGTGCACACAGGTAAATATGAATCAGATCTCATGTGTATTCCCTGCTGTAGGTGCGCTGTGAGATCGCTGGGCTTCAGTGCAGGTGAGTAGCGTGGTTGGTGATTTAAAAGCTTCATTGAAATATCTCTGTGAAAGATATGTGCAGAGATCGCCAAAACTCCAAGCAGCCAAAGCAGCATCAAGACAAGATAAAGTCAGTAGCAGAAATCCACAGATTCCACACCTAATGAGGCTTAAAGGTAAGTAAAGGGTATGTTACCTTGATCACAGCCACCGAGAGACTAGCGAGGTGAGCTTAAGAAGCATGCTGATCAGAGGGGCTCCAGGTGTCAGCAATCAGTAGTCAGGTGATTGAGAGCGTGCCTACACAGCTGAACTGGGCTCAGTGCAGCCCGATGGTGTGACACCTACTAGCCTATAAGGGCTAGTAGCTAGCTTTCATAAAATATAAAAGTAAATAAATAAATTGTAAATTAAAAATTGTAGCCCTAGACAGAAACAAGCCTATATAATTTTATTAATCCTATATGTATTGATGTACATATACTGATATTAAAATGCTCACATATGTTTTGTTGTTTTTCAGTAATCAGACTCCTGCACCACAGAGTCCTGTCTCCTCAAACTGAGTCTCTTCGAGCTGTTGACCTCTAGAAGTGCTGTACCAACATCTAATGTTTAACTACACTGATATTCTCTGGTAAAACAAGCTTTTATTTTTCTTGAAAAGAAGCAGCAAACACTTAAATAT
>JAUMHP010000079.1:12281221-12293023 GCA_032361065.1 Enteromius trimaculatus | reverse complement strand
ACAATGGTAATACCCAGCATAAAATTGTCTTTTGTTGATTGTCGCCAGGGTTAGGGTTAGGGTTAGGGTTAGGGTTAAGTTAAGTTTCATACACTGGTTCTTGATTTTTGATTAATTCAGCAATTTAATGCCGTTGTTGTTGTTTTTCTCTTTGTTAATTTATCGATGCATGCATAACACTGCTTTAATTTCACACATAATTCACACCTAAAAACACAACGCACTTAAAAGCAATTATTTAAATAACCTCACAATGACTTATGCATTGTGGAAAATGCATTCAAAAGCACAATAAAAATGGTCAAATCTTAGTTTGGACAAATCATTTAACAACATTTGAATAGTTATTTTGCAAAAAAAACAATAAATGTTACTGACTTTTATAACAGACTGATGTGCATTAATCTACACATATAACACAATCTGAACCCTAAACCCGTTTCATCAAAAAAGCCTGTATCATCCATTTTGCGAGTTCATATTTTACTTCAGAAGCTGCCATGCACCCTTTGTGAACAGAAGTCCATTTTAGTGAATCGACGCTGTATTCAGGTCAGGTGACAACCCCGATAGCAAGCAACACTGAACCGATGTAAAAAAGAAAAGTATTTGCCAATGTTAACTGCCCTGAATCAACATCAATTTTGCAACTGCTGTCAACAAATCACCATTGTTGTTATCAATATTGTGATTGTGTTTGTTTTAGCTGGGCTGTTGACTTTTTGTACTTCCATTTTTTCATTGTCATTTGTAACAATGTACATTTATTGAGGCAATAAAAACTAAGATCCAACAATATTTTGGACCTTTTGG
This sequence comes from Enteromius trimaculatus, assembly GCA_032361065.1. Classification (NCBI taxonomy): domain Eukaryota; kingdom Metazoa; phylum Chordata; class Actinopteri; order Cypriniformes; family Cyprinidae; genus Enteromius; species Enteromius trimaculatus. The sequence goes on along the minus strand of JAUMHP010000079.1, from coordinate 12,292,210 downwards.
ATTGACATCCTTGCTTTAATACCGGATCCCACATTATAAAATATAACATTTCCTGAAGAAATAACACAGTTTTAACCATTTGGAACCTATTAACCAAATAATTTTAAAGCAAACTGATCCAACTTAGTTAAATCAATGCTAAATTTGCTGTTTTCCACTAAGACGATGACAAAAATGACATTCCCTGTGTTATGGTAAAAATTGCTAACGCCATATGAATTGAAAATAAAGCAGCTTATATATTTAGTTTGACCTCCTGAGATTGATGCTCAGCATTTTTCTGTAGGTTAAGAACCTTTTTTCACTGACCACTGGTTTAAAAAATAAAAGTTTAAGGTCCATTTTGTACCCTATTCATGGAAAGTGCTTGCTGCCTAAGTAGGCACCTCACTAGGAATAGAACCTATAGACCAAAACATCTCTTGAAACTTTCTTGCTTGCAGCAGCACATCTAAAAATTAAATGCAAGCCGAGACTTGAATTAAAGATGGCTTCATTCTAGAGTATTACGTACAAACACACAATAAAATGGCCCAAAATCCAATCTTCCAAATGCAAAAGACGCTGAAATTAATAGACGCAAACATCTCTGCTGGTGTGTGCTGTTAGATGATGACATCACTGCAGTGTACAATGAATTCTGAAGTGCCAGACAGTGCCGCTTATTAATATTAATCAGCCATGCTAATGTCGCTAGGGGATGTTGTTGGATGGTCCGGTTGTATGACCTAATTAATATTCATGAGCCAAGCTTTTTACTTTCACAAGTATTTTTTTTTATCATTTATAGCTTTGATAAATGGTATTTTTCATGTATTGACTCTGACATTGAGCGTTTGCTTATCTCTTAATTGTCAACAATTTATCATTAAATTAAAAACTAAATTGAACAAAACTGCAGAAAGAATTATCGTCAAAAGCAAACTGAATGGCTATAAGTTCAGTCCCTTGGCAGTGGTTTGTGTTTTGCACTTGTTGTTTTCACTTAAGCCAGAGGTGATGCATTCTGTTTGTGAGCATTTTTATGGGCCTCTGGCAACCTGGCATCATTGCTGACATATAGTGCGAGTACAGACTTCATCACACTTGATTTGTGAGATAACACGACATGTAATAAGAGACAAGAAAACCAACAAAGCAGAAGCCTGTAGATGTAACAGAAGAGCGATTAGATCACTCTGCCAAGTTATGAAAGGGGTCATATCGTGAAAAATCTAATTTTCTTTGATCTTTGGATATTACCCAGCTTGATGTAGTATGAAACGCACAAACTTTTAGAACTTGAGAGCATAAAGACATTATTGAAACAAAGTTGCAAAAATTTCTGAATGCATAAGCATAAGACCACGTTAACTTCTAGGACTTTTAGTTTAAAATTCTCATTTTGTTTCCTGTTTCCCCCATTGATGGTTTCCAGATGTTTCTCATTTTGTTAGTCTCCTGTTTATTTATAGTGCTTTACTCCTGCTTTCCCTGTCTTTTGTCTGGCATTGTTCGATTATGTGTTGTTGTTTTTTTCTACTTTGGTGATTTCTTGGTTTTTCTTGGACTATCTTATTGATTTAATGGCCTGCAATTGGCAACTGAGTCTATACGCTCCACTCGTCAAGAGTCGAATGTTACACTCCACTTTACCGGTAATTTATTTCTAATTTGAACCCAGACGGGATGTTGACCAAAAGTGAAATCATTTGCATTCTTTGAATGGCGAAACCGAATCAAGGTTCAACAAGTGAAATGTCATCCACAAGCGGCAAAAACACCACAAAGATTACTACATTATTTTTAAATACATATTTTACGTTTCCGTTGCGGTTTGAGAAACATAGAATGTATAGAAAGGAACTGAATGTGTTAATACGTTAACTACATCATATTATAAAGCTGCAGTGCATAATTTCTACATCCCTAGTGGCCCCTAAAGGAATTGCATCAGACAGTCCCACCCAACCTCAATTTTGGCCACAAGTAGACATGTTGGATCACTCAAACAAACATATCAATGTTCTGAAATCACCACAGAGCCACAATTTTACAATCTTCAGTAAGTCAACTGAACTCAGATGGCTGACTTATAGTTATCGCTGCACATTAAAGTTGGACAGGAGAATAAATTTGAGGGGAAAGAAATGCGCTTTATCTTCGAACACACTCTTTGACCTAAGTCAGGGTACTTACTTGAACATTGCATAGATGTATAATCTATTTAGTCAATGTAACAAAACCACAGTTTTGCTTAGGGTACATCATAAAGGCTATTCATCTGATTAAACTTCGATTATCTGTACTGTTTACTGCTGTAGACTGAATTCTATGTGATGATTTACCCCCTGTCAGCATATATGTAATATTAAACCATTAGATATTGATTTATACACAATAGTTTATAGGACTGGCTCACAGGACACATTACTTTGGCCATGATGCTAATGGGAAACTGCACCAAGCCAAACAGCTTTAGTTTCCCCCTAAAGTTTCTCTCTGTCTGTGTGTTTCCTAACAGCCTGTGTTTGTAATGGACCTGTCGGAGCAATAATAATGATGAATAAGTCTCCGGTGGAAGGAAGATATGTGTGTGTGTGTGGGTGTGTGTATGCAAGAGAACGTGAGGTGGGCAGGGCCCAAATAACTGAGACCAAACCCAGTGAAAAAGCGCAGAGATTATGACTGTGGCAGACTGTCATAAATCAAAGGAAAGAGGTTTGCCACTGGAAAAGAGTCCCTGCTGTATTAAAAGGAACGCCACTACAAAGGGCCCACAGCAACAGTTTGCACAGCTCCCCAATGACCCTGAACATTCAAACTATTTCATACCTACTATCAATGGCATTTGTTCTGCATTTTTAGGCATTCGTTTCAGTCTGTCTGTCCCATGAAATCAGAATGTAGGTTTTGTGGTTTTTAGTCCATGAAGAAGAAGTTTTGAGGTCATCTTTATAATAGTCTAGACTCGAGGATACAGGTGTTTGTCCAATCACATTCTCTCGATAAGTAGAATCCCTTCCACTAATGCCACCTGCCTCTTAAAGGTACAGTTCACTCAAAAATGAAAATTCCGTCATTAATTACCCACGCTTATATATTTCCAAAACCTTTTATTTTGATAGTCCAATAAGAAATTCTACATGTCAACTAAATCTCATGAATTCACAACTACATGTCCAATACCAGTCAGAGTAGACTGTTAGAATAGGTTTAGGGTTAGTAGAATAAGTATAGTCAGTAATAGTCAATATGTGGACCCATCAAAATAAAGTGTTAGGAGATATTAATCACACAGTCTACTGATACTCTAATGACTGCTAGTTACAACTATGTAGTTGTTACTTACTTACAAAGTTACTTACTGTTAGTAGAATATCAGGTAACACTTCAGAATAGGGGTCCAAAATAATGCATTAGTTAAGCATTAATTAATGGTTAATTTGTTCACAATTAAGCATTACTAATTATTGATTAACCTAACATTTTAATCATTAATTACTAGTGTGTTTTTGCTCAACTAATGCTTAATTGTGAACAAATTAACCATTAATTAATGCTTAACTAATGCATTATTTTGGACCCCTATTCCGAAGTGTTACTGAATATCAAAATAAAGTGTTATCCTTCATTCAGCTTCAGAACAAAAATGAAGATATTGATGAAACCCGCAAGCTTTCTGACCCTGCATAAACATCAATAGAACTTTTCAGTGGTTCAATCTTGAAACACTAGTCAAGCCCTGCAGAATGGCAAAAAAAAAAAAAAAAAAATGCTGGGGACAATTTTAGCAATATGTTATGTTGACGCTCTGCTTTGCAGTGTCAAAAATACATTTTACATCAACACTAAATAACAGAAACATCATATACCGAAAGTCATCTGGATGCCATCCAGATCCATGGTGTGCATCTAAAAACGATCAATGGTGTCACAGGGTCTAATGTAAACTCTGAAAATTTCTTAAAGAAGCTAAGAGAAGGTTTTAAACATCCAACAGTAATGTAACTCTGTTACAGGTCAGGGACTTTGGAGCAAGTCCATAGATACCTATAAAACCTTAAATCTATAGCAAAGCCTAACAATATGCTAGCTACAAGCTTAATGTGAAAACTTTTAGGAGTATAATCTATGACAAATTGATTCTTGCTTACTACGACTGAAGTATTGGCATTATTCCAAGATGCAGAAATCCCCCGCAGTGTGGGGGGACTTGACCCTATACACTATCATGAAATTACGAGTCAATTATATTATGTTTAAATTGATCTGGAATATTTCTTCTCCACACAGGAGCATAATGTCCTCCAATGATGATTCACTTGCAGAGCATGGTGCAAGTCTGAATGATCATGATATTGCTGTGATGTTAACTAACTTGTTTGGGGGGCCTAAACTCTTCAACATATTCATTATTCAACTCTAATACAAACCTTGTCCGTGACATCAGCATCTGTGCACAGAGATTTGCAGTATACCACTCCTTGTCGTTTTAATAGAACTTCACTAATGTGTTTGATTAGGCAATTATTTCTAGGTGACCACAATGAAATGCATTCTCATTTTTTATTGTCTGTAGGAATGCTTTATTTCTCGCTGAGTGAGAAAATCTCACCCTGAGCAAATCTTAAATAGGATTCAGATCAATCACAGAAGCAAGTCCCATCCTGAAAAAGAGAAGTCCAATACCAAGCTAACTCACAGGGGTCCAGCGATAAATTAACACCTTCTACCCTGCACTTTATAGCTGCTGAGCATCTGCTTTACAAAGCCAAATGTATTATTTATTGTCTGGCTGTTAATTTATTTAGCGATTCAGCTAATTCAATTACCAACATGGTGAACGGACCTATAATTCTTAAATTTGTTGCACCTAGTGAATTATTCTCAGTAACTAAGGCTGATTTCAATTCCACTCTTCTCCCAATGAAACTACAGGTCTGTTTTCAAGTTGTCTGAATGAAAATACATTTACATAATCAACTAGTGGTGGTTTATAATTATTTAGGCTACAAATTAATGGAGAATGATGAGAGTTAATGATGTATTAAAACATTACAGTGAAAAAGAATAGGGAAATCTTAAAGTGCCTCTATTATTCCTTTTCAAATATGAGCTTTCATACAGTGTGTCGTGTAGCTGTATGTGAACATAAACTATCTGCAAAGTTGTTAAGCCGACAGTTAGTTATAAATAAAGTTATTGTCTATCAAAAAAAAGAGTCGGCTCACATTTGCCTAAACGAGTCATCAGCAATTCAAATCTTGCCTTTTCAAATTCAAATTTTCTGTTACAGATCCACGTCACTAAGTAACATATTTGCATAATGTCTGCCCACGTTCTACGTCGTGATCCTGTGAGAGTAAATTTGTTTTATATGCCCTTCCGAAAGGTGAATCTACAAAGAATGAGTGATTAACATTCATGTTTTCAACAACACCTCAGCAGTACAATCTCTTGTTGTGGTCGCCTCCTTTTACTGATGACTGCTTGTTTTCCAATCTTGCGCATGTCTTGGTAACCGGCTTACATTTCTGTAGTTCAGCTGTTGGCCTAATGTAGTCAAAACATTGTGATTGATGCAGCTTGACTGTCTGTCTGTCTCATTAGTTTAAGTAATGATAAACGATGGCTTAACGCAGTGTTATGCATTATACAACCTTGATGTTCACAACGTAGAGGTGTGCCTGATTCACTCACAAAAGCACTTTCCACTGTAGTCCTTGCTAACTGCAGTAGTTGACGTATTCTCTTAGAAAGCACCTCTAGTAATGTCAGAAAGTATACTGTAGTTTTGGTACAAGCTCTTTTGCAGTAGACCAATCATAAAGGACTGCGCCATCTGACCAACCACAACAGCGAGGGCTCACAGGAATTAGGGGTTTAGACAGACTGAGTCTTCAAACTGCTTCACACAAGTGGTTTACGAATACTAATATTAAAACGAATACGAATATTAAAAACGGGGTAAAATTAAATCTATTTTTGGAGAAAACTAAAGTGTTTTTTGACCCTGCATAAGCCTGTTTTAAGAGACTCATAAAGCAATATTAGCAACCTTTAATGGCATAATAGGGGCACTTTATGAAAAAAAAAATACGTAAAAATACATTTACCAAATGTATTTATTTTGGTTTCCTATTTGTGTGGGGGAAATAAAGAAAATCTTCAATTTAATGTCATATGGTGTAACTATCATCTAACTAAAAAGCCATATATTTGCTTTACAGCCTGAATAAATGTGAGTATGTATGATCATTTTCAAGTTTTGAAATATATTATTAAGCCCAAACTATTTATATTTATATATATATATATATATATAAATCATAATTATTTTAATAAATATCATTACTTTTTATGAAGTTGCACCACATGACTGTAACGATCCAGCTGGAAATGCCAGCGAGACCCGCTAGATGGCACTCCAGCTCCATGTGAACTGTGTGTGTGTCTCCGTTAGATTATTCTATTGTGTATGCCTCTGATGTTCCTGTTTGCCGTTATCGACTCTGCCCGTCTGTACTCTGAGTTTGTTTATTAAAGTCTGCACATGGATCGCACGCCTCCCATCTCATTTATGACACTGCCATTCTATAATCTGCCTTACACAATAATTCTGGTCAAGTCTTTCAAGAGACTTGTTTACTAAGAGACATATATATACTTATATATACTCTGTTCATTTTTTCCTGCATGTCGGTTAGACCACTTGAGGCATTTGGTTGCACTGCATGACTTTTGAAGATAACTTTTTTTATAACACTAAGCAGAAAAACAGCTAAAATATTCTTTAGAAACATCAATCACATCAAACCAACTTGGGGTCACACCAAAAGCTCAAGTTTAAAAGTATCCAAAATGTTTATCTAGTGTTTTGTGAGTTGCCTGTGCTTTCACCATCGAAATGCTGTAAACCATTTCAAGCAGGGTTCAGAGAGTGTACCGAAGACAGATTGTTTGAAGATCAGGTCCAAGTTGTTGATCTGATGGCCATGTGTGCTGACTGTTGAACCGCTGTGCAGTTGTGTATTTCATTTATTGTTAGTCCTGCACTGCTATTATTTATGTCTGGCTGTGGCGGCTCAAAGAGTGGTCATGCAAACAGGACAGGTCATATGATTTTACTTACCAAAGCTCTTAACATCACGTCCAAAGCTTTTCTGGCCAGAGACATGCCTCAGTTTACTGCAAAAGGATGCCGTATTTCATGGGCACTGAAATGAAATTGAAGGAATGAAATGAAAGTGAGTCAAAGGGCAGTTTTATCTCCATCTGTCTTAATGTATTGGAGGCATTTTTCATAGATACTCTACATTCTGGCGTTCTTTAACATTTTCAAAAGCATTATTTGCGCAAATTGTATGTTTTTAATTAGAACTGTGTAAAACATTTAGCTAAAAAAAAATCAACAGCATGAAAACAACCCTAGCTTACTGGAAAAATGTGCTTGTGGCGGTATTTCTCTAAAATGGTATTTTGCAGCATGCCCTTCCAAAGTAAAATATCCAGTGAGTGGCGCTAAAAGCATATTCAGTTTTATCCAAAACAGATGTCATGAAATCTGGCAATGTTTTATGTTAGTTCTTGTAGTGAAATGTCCAGAGATTGACGCTAAAAGGTTAATGCTTTATTGTGTTTTAAAATTACATGTGCATTATACACTAATGTAAACCTAACTGTGTTAACAAAAGCAATGGTGAGATAAAAACCCGTTTCTTGAAGAAACCATAATACCTTCTTATTACTTCATACACAAGTACATCACATCGTATATGTAATGTTGTACCGGGTGTGCTTCTGAGCAAGTTTACTCTGCCAGAAAAGCCATTCGAATGGAGCTGTTTGGGTTATCCAAATGTCAAAATGTTGTAGTTTATAAATTATGAACAATCATGTTATAATATTAGGTGTTGAGGTCTTAATATTGTGCATACAAGCTGAAGTAAGACTTTATTAAGTTGTAATAGGCGACGTAATTATAATTCATGTGAAAAGCAGCTTGGTACAAATAACCACTTAAAAGGTATATTATTATTATTATTATTATTATTATTTATTTAAATTTGTTTGCCTGGCTAGAAAATAAATACATGTCAGTAACAACATTGAAAAACTAAAAATATTATAGGAATTATATTATTTAAATTGTAAAATATAAATCTTAATTAGATAGAAACAGGAAATTTCACTTTGTTTATCATTGTTTAATATCATAACACCTCTCAACATGTATCTATCATTTCTTTATCACTAATTAATTAATTTACCCATCAGTATTGGTCCATCTCATCTGTGTTCAAACTCCTTTCAAATCCAATCCATTATTTTATTTTACTTTTTTTAAATTCATGTCGTGGCCTGAAACAGAGCCACTTCTGTATTTTTACATCCTGGAGTGTGTGTGTTTTACTGCGCACTCGCTCTGACAGTCAGTCTTCATCTATCCCAGCCTGCTTCATCATGTCCCTGATCTCCTCTGTGCCTGACTTCACTCTTTCTTTCCTTTCAAACAGCATTTCCCCTTCCTGCTGGCCTCTGGTGGATGAGAGATGAGAGAGAAAGATGTCGAGTTGCTGCCGATGGGGAGAGAAATGAAAAGTAATGTGAAAGTCGGCCCAGGCAGGAAATGAATGATCGGCAACAGGAAGTCATTGATGGGAGAGGAAAAAGGGGCATCCATAAAACGGTAAACAGCGAAATGACGGAGTGAGAGAGAGTGTTAAAGATGAAAGACGGATAAATGGATGGAGAGAGGGAAGAGAAGATCAGAAGTGTTTGTCCTGCCAGCACGCAGCGCTAAGCAGATGAAGATAAATGAGTTGTGTGGATGTGAATGCGGGCCGCAGTAGAGTCATTTCATTCTAATTAGCGCTCTCTTACCGCTAGCACTGCCGAGAACGCTCAGTCCTGCCATCATTCTCTATCCATATGCTGCTTCTCTGCTGTTATCGGCCCAGTGTGGCACATGAGAGGCACATGAACACAGTGTGATGGAGCCCTGACCCTGTTCTCACAGTGAAACACTTTTGAGTATAGTTAAAAACAAAAGTGGTTCAAAATACAGTATTATTCAAAACGTTTGTATAATATATAATTTAATGGTTTTATAGTAATGAAAGTGAGCTATGTATTTAAACTGTAATAGACACAATGTTATACGACATATTGTAAAAAAAAAAGTGGGCATAGAAAGAAAAAGATGTGTTTTCATACAAAACCTTGTGTGTGTCAACCTTGTGTGTGCTTTGTTCCAGTTTGCTTTGCTGATTACAGAAACTGTTCTGCAAGATCCGTGCCTCGTGTACAATCTGTGTGAGTGCCAGCGTGACAGTAACATAAATAGTATTTTTTCTGCTTTTCCTTTTTGAAGCAAAACTATTAATTTAACTGTTTGATAATATATTACATAATATAGACTTTATTATTTGGGGTTTGAGCACGTAGCGCTGAAGCCCTATTGTAATTGTTAGGATTTAAACTAAAACTGATCGTGCAGCCAATCGAATTTTTCACCCAATCGAAACAAAACCACTGCAGAAATAATCTGTGGACATTGAATATCAATAATTTTCAAAAAAAAAGTAAGAATTTTAGATTTTTGTGCAAAACAGTCGGCCAATTAGTGTGCATGCGAACATAAGACAAATGTTATTCGAACTGTGACTAGAACAGAATTAGATATCTTCATCAAACTCATTACACATGTGTATAAGCTCAAACTTTTGCCAAATAACAAAAATTACGCAGCTCTGCCACTTGGTGCGCTATGAGGCAGAAAAAAAAATATTTTCAGCTAAAACTATAGGCAACCGTTGGTCCGATCGGCTTAAAATTTGGTATGCAGCAACTTGGTCCAAACTAGCACAAGTCTATAAGAGGACATTGGAGTTTCTCAAAAAACATTGCTGCCGTTGGCCAATGAAATTTGAGCACTTAATAGACAAGGTTAGCAGAGGTCGATCTGAATGAGACTCTGTGGGCATGTTCGACTCATTGCCCTAAAGGTCTGTAAGAATTTTTAAAGAAATCGGCCACTAGTTGGCGCTAATGAGGTTTTTGGCTCCGTAATCACGTGGTTTTTCACACATCCACACAATATGCACATCATTTGATAGATGTCCTCTGCTTTTAATCAAATTGTTCATTAATAATTAATAAATATGTTAAAAACTTACTTTTGCGAACTAGTCGCTGGTTTTTCGCTCAATCTTGATTAAACCACTGCAGTAATATTCTATGCACTCTGTGGATCACGAATTATGAAACAAATCTTGAATTTTGTACTTTGGATAGCTTTAATTGGCTCATTTAGAAAAGTGGAGTGGTCATGTAAACCAACAAGCATATAAAACTTGAAAAAAAAAGAACTCGAAACTTTACGAAACTTGGTGAAAATGTGTCACATGACTCTTAACAATTATGTAAAGTCTTATGGAGATTGGACCATAGGTGGCGCTATAACAGCTATAAATGCCTCAAAACAGAGTTTTTCTATACAAAATAACCTTAGAATAATTTTAGAACATGTTCATATATTCACAGAAACATTAAATCTTTATATCATTTGATAGATCTCCTCATTCTGAACAACTTTGCCTCTGGGACTAATGCTGTCCATCAAATCGTTCATTAAATATTCTCAGTTATGTTAAAAACCTATGCAAACTAATATCAGGTTTTTGGGCCAATCCTGATCAAACCAATAAAGAACAATTCTCTGGATTCTCTAGATGAGTAATTATCAAAAAAATATTGAATTTTGTAGTTTGGTTAGCTGTTTTCGATGTGTCAGCCATACACCCAGGTGTCTCTATTTAACCTCAAAGGCCGTAAAAAAGCTTGAACCCCGGTAGTTGCTGCTTGCAACTATATTTATTATTATTATTATTATTATTATTATTATTATTATATTATTGTTACATAGGCTATTTTTATATTTAATTAACTGTTTTTATATTCAGAGCCTATTTATTAATTAAAAATGTCCACTAAAAAGCAAAAATT
>JAUMHP010000079.1:12264364-12281121 GCA_032361065.1 Enteromius trimaculatus | reverse complement strand
TTTTGTATAAGCTTTTATATTCAGAGCCTGTTTATTTATTCACTAATGTCCACTATGTCCACTAAAAGGCAATAATTACTAATAGATCATTAATGAATAATTACATTAAACATATTTCTGAGCTTTCATTGGCTCAAATGATCTTGTTTTTTTTTCAAAACCTCTTCGAATATTTTTTTAGAATCTTTCATTAAAAATCACTTGCTCTGGCTCTGAAATGACTCTCCTCGTGTTCTGAAACTCCTTCCTTCCAACCCCCTGACAACCTTCCAGTCAATTCCTGACAGACACAATCAAGTCCCTTCCTACATTTTGACTCGACTTGAACTTTAAAGATGGTGACCGTAATCCATTACCCACACAGACCAATTAACCAACCCAACATCACAACATCTAAACTTCTTAGTTAGAACGTGAAGCCGTTGGCTGCATAATAACTCTGCTTGTCGAGCGTCTGTAAGTGTCCAGTGACGATACGGAAACACTACAGCCGGTGAAAGACTTAAAGAAACGTGTTCATTTTCTACAAGGGCATTATTGATTGAGGTTGAAGCAGAAAGACAGTAAGTAATTAAATGGAACAATTGCTGGGTGTAAAATTAGCCTTCATGTCGTTAGAGCTGGATGAGGAGAGGGAGGGAGGAACGAGGCCTGTCTACGCTGACTGATGACTGAGGAGCAATTAAAAGGCAAGAGGGAGCGGGGTGGAGACGTGCCGCCTGAGCAGGATATAGATTTATCTGAGATAATGAACTTCTCACCCTCCATTGATCTGTGGGGACGGGCTGAAGGATCTGCTCCAGACCCTGAGAGGAAGACATTGCTGCGTGTGAACAACAAACTCCTCCAGACAGCCATATTGTTCGTATTGATGAACACGGCTAGAGAGGAAAGTCTCCTGGCTTTCCCTTAAACTTAATTGCGCACTTAGTGTACTTCAAATCTTAAAACTACTTGCAGGTCATCTAGTTTAAATGAAATTAATGGCCATTTTAGTGCATATTCGAACAGAGATACTTTTATGACAACATAAAACTAAACTAAAAAACTGGTATGATTTTGCATGAACTATTTCCCAGTACCATTTGAAGGGTTGCATTCACAAAAACTAAGAATGCCGTAAACTAAGTCTTATGTTAAATGTCGTTTATAAAACAAATAAGTTGATATAATGTCTACAATATAATTTGCTTACACAACATTTTAAATCATGGCGGGTGAGGGCGTTTTCATACACATTTAGTCAATCAGCGTACACTTACGTCATTGATAGTTCCTGGTACTGTTTTTAGACCCTAAGTAGGAGCTAATTTAGTTCCTGGACCTAAAATCATTCCTAGTTCCTGCAGTGTGAACACAAAGTGAGTAGTACCGCAATTAGTTTGGATACTACGAAATGGTTCCTGCGGTGCGAAAGGCTTATGTCATGCACTTTGACATACACAATGTCTGACATTTAAAGTGCACTAAATAATCTTTTGTTGTGCTGTATAGAAGCATGCTTATTTTAAGGCATCGACTAACATCAATGTTGAGGAAAGTTACAGTGTTACAGAAATTACAATGTTACGTTAACCCCTAAAAAGTAAATAATTGAGTTAATTTGTTACTTTTTATGGGAAGTAATTGATTGCAATATTGTGTTTCTCCCTAAAAAGTAAATAATTTGGTTAATTTGTTTCTTCTTATGGAAAGAAATGAGTTACAACGTTACATAATTTAATATAATCTATTTATTCGTGCCAGGGACATGTTTATTTCGTTATTTTTCGTAAGTCAGCACGTTTTTTTTAACCTAATGCATTTCTAATGGACGCATCTTGCATCCGTGCTGGACTGGTAGTTGGGGTAGTTACAGCAATGTGTTTCTCCCTAAAGAAGGTAAACAATTACTTAGTTACTTTTTTATGGAAAGTAGTGTGTTACAATATTAGTTCCTAAAAAAAAGAGTGAATAATTATGGAATGGAATGTTTTCTTGTAAATTAAAAGTGTGTTTCTTTACTAGTTACTTAAAAAGTAATCTAATTACGTATCTTGAATTACTTTTATTGCATTAATCCCATTGCTGACTAACGTGCTATAGTATGTGTAAAATACTTGAATATAATTTAACTGTGGTGTGTTATTTGGTATTAAATTTAAAGATAGTGGCCCGGTTTCACAAACATAGCTTAGTTTAAGCCAGGACTAGGCATTAGTTAAATTGAGATATTTAAGCAACCTTTACAAAAATGCCTTATAAAGGAAACATTACAGGTGTGCATCTTAATACAGAACTATGACACTGACATGTTTTAAGATATGTCGTTGCAAGATATTTTCATCTGAGACAGCTCAAACATGCAATTTAGTCTGGGACTAGCTTAAGCCTTGTCTGTGGAACTGGGGGAATATCTGTTAAATGTTTTAAACTGCCACTTCATTGTTTCAAAACTGAAATTTTACTTATATATTTATTTAGTAACTTACCACATACACGTTTCAAATGAAACTTTTGCAGTATTTCATACTTCTCTTTCACAAGGGTTAACATGGCAATATATCCATATTTATGTTGGTAAATGTATTAAACCTCAATATATTTTGTTAGATACACTAAAAACAAGATAACTTGTCTAATTATTTTATTGAGGAATAATACAAATGTTTTTTTTGTTTGTTTTGTTTTTGTTTTTTGAGATATATCTGATCAGAAGACGCTTGCTCTGTCACTTTTGGCCAAATGGATCCACTGTTACTTGTTAACACTGTTAAACAAAACTGACAGAGATTGACGTAAATTGAAAGATGGACTGCAACACAACACAAGGCATTCTGTGGGTTTCACCATAGCGGTTAGAGGTTTTTAAATCTTCACATGTGGTTTCATGCATGGTGAAATAAGCCCTGGGTCCTTGTGTATAAAGCTTTGAATAGGTTTCATCCTAAAATGTACGCAAACGATTTTATAGTTTACTTTATGTACCACATGCATGCCAGATCCTATGCACATTCAACTAAATAGATATCAGTTGTAATAATCAGTAATGGTGTGTAAACCTTACTCTCTTTATCAACCTCTTCCAATACATCGTAGATTGTTTATTTGTCTTGTCATAAAACTATACGCATATTGAAATAATGACAGGTTAATTTGACCAAATGTTTGTACATCTTTAATTACCAAAATGTAATTTCTGCATTCATTTATCTGCCCATATCATTTTGGAACCTGTGACTATTTATTCTTATTATTATGGATTTTCAAGCCTGAATCTTGAACGGAACAGTAAATAATTAGTGAATATGTGTTTCCTAATCTAAAGTGTCACCGAAACTTTTAGCACCATAAACCATAATAAATACTGACTGTGCCTCAGATGTGTGTGGTTTGAGTTGATCTTAAGATAACCCTGCCAGAAAGAATTCAAGAGAAGCTTGTTTATATTTGTGGTTTAGCTGCTAGTTTCTGGAATCCATCAGGAAAATATTTTAAGTCAACTTCACAACACAGCTCTCCATCATAGCAATGAGATCATACAAACGTCTGTCTGCATCCCACACGGTTCAAGAGCAGTGCATTTCATATGTAAATTCTAGACATATTAATGTAGGAACATAATGCTGAAGTCGTGTTACTTTGACTCGAAGATTGAATTGAGCAGCGGTGGTTCTCTGAGAAAACTTGCGCAGCATGTTGCTTTCTTGTTAAACTTTATATCTGGGATCAGCTGGCTAAAAAATACATTGCGGAGAGAATTAAGTTTTCCATGGATGTACTGACATTTAGACGATCTTCATTCAGAGAAATGAACTGGAATCACTTTCCTGCTGTTCTCAATGACAGCATTTCATTTGAAATAAAAACGTGAATCTGAATTCGGCAGAGTACATTAAACAACATTAAGGTGATCGGAACTAATACATTTGGTCCTCACTAAACCAATTTACTCCACGCGGCATGCATCATTCATGAATCCCCTATACGATGTCAGCTGAGTGTGACAGTAGATCTGTACAGCATCATAATGATGTGATATGTCCATCATCTTCCTTACATTCACACACACTAGTTAACCTCACCACCCCATATCTCCCAAATACGGATCCCAAAATAAACCTCAGGTGCCCAGAGCTCTGAGACTTATGAATATTGCAGGTTCCACAACATTAATTATTAATGGGAACAAGTATGAAGCCTCGGAGAATGTTGAACAAACAAAACAAGCCTTGGGAGTATAGGTCAGATGGAAAGGAGAAGGGAATTAGCCCTTCATCTTCTCTACGCTAGTGTTAACCACAGTGTTGGAGAAGATACTTAGCGACTAGCTTTTTTTTTTTCTAGCTACAAGCTAATTTGAGGTAGTTCAGCTTAAGTATTCTAACATCCGTTTTGAAATGCGTAGGAAGCTACACTACAAGCTAATGATAAATGCTAACTAAATTTAATGCAATAAAGAGGTAATATTTTAGCGTATCGCTATAGAGCTGTGTTTACCAAAGACAACAATGTAGCTATTGGTACATAAAAAAGTTGCTTGTTAAAGGTCCTGTGAGCAATTTCAGTCGTTCTCCGACTTCCTTGGAGGTCGTTTTGATTACTTTCTCCTCACACTTTTTTTTGCAAAGCTAACACTACTTGCTACAGTAGGATTATTGCTTTGTATTTATTGCATCAGCGAGCCTACCTATGCTAAGAACAGTTTGAACAAAAACAACAATTTAGCTCTTTTGATGTTGGTAAATATTGGGAAAGAGTAGCTTGTTAAAGGTTATGTGAGCAATTTAAACCTTTTCTAACTTTATAGAGAATTTAGCTTTTACTTTTACTACGCTTGTTTTGGGGGGAGGGGAAAGTAAAAGTTAAAGGTTCTGTGAGCAATTTCAAATTTTGTTTTCAAAGAAGAACCGAAAAAAAGGGGATTGTGTCTAAAGGAAAAAAAAAAAGAGATTGTGTTCCAGTTCTTGCTGAACACTTGCTGATCAGCAAAGATATTAAATCAATTGTACTTCTTCGCTCTTGTGCTCTGTCTAAAATGAATGCATTTTATTGAATTTTTGTGAATTTATGGCCAAGGATACACTGCAGATACATTTGGTTGTCAGTGCAAGAAATCACATCTTTGGCTTATTAGTGTTGCCAGAAAAAAAAAAAATAGAATGGCAACCTGCTCTTATAATGTAAATCTTCAGAGTTTCTAGAGTGAGTTCTCAAGACAGTTTTTTAATAAAAGTTTTTGAGAAAGTAAAATATTCTCAATTTTAAGAACTTTTCGGGATTCTGGCCCTGGATGTCAGCAATCAGAACATAATCCAAACAAATTAATCTCAGAGCTTTTGATTGGAGCTATTTTTGATCTTATGAATGCAGTTTTCATCCAATTTTTTTCTCAATCCATCCTGTGTGCGCTAGTTTTTTTGGTATGCAGAAAAGTAGGCAGAATCTTGTTAGATGGAAAAGTGGCATTTCTTATGAATGATTCAGCTCTTCGCATTAAACTGTCCTCTGACATCTGTGACGCCTCAGATGGGAGCCATATCAGAACGGTACCTCTCTCTCTCTCACGATCACTTTTACACTCTCGTTAAAGTCTTTCCCGGTCTCAGGGGAAGTGACTTCTGTTTTATACTGTCACAGACGCAGGCAGAGAAAGCAGCATGCCCCATTATAGCAGTCAGAAAATGTGGAGAGCATAGCGTCAGTGCAGTCGATGACTACTGAGCTGATGGAGCCTGAGGTATGTGAAGCAGCTTTGCTGTTGTCATTATCACATTTCAGGTGGAACCACACAAAGACTCGATGGACGGTCTGTCGGTAGAAAACTGTTTCCATTTCATTTTATGTCCAGTAAAGTACTGCTGTATGATCTGGACACGAATACACACAGACTGATAAACTAGGGCTTGCTCAGAATTGTAAGGGCTGCCACAACATCGTTTTCAACAAGAAACGTAGAACACTTTTTATGTGTTGTAGTCATTCAACACAGTCTCGCGAGCAATTCGTATGTATTTGTACGAGGTGCCAAATTTGTGCCAATTCGTACGACCTCACTCGTACGATTTCGTACAATTTGTCTAAAATCATTGCTGTGAGATCAGGTTGAGTCATTAATGTACACAACAAAAGCATTTTAGAGCCTGAAACTTTTAAAAACAGGTATTGAAGTGAATATTTTTTTTTTTTTTGTTATACCGTTATCGTCTCTGTGCAAACTATGAAATATGTATTTGTGAAAACAGTGAAATCACTGTTCGGGATGTGCAAAACATGCTGCTGTGAGCAAGAAATACAGCTGATGCACATATAACACATATCAAGTAGCTCCCTTATACTATAACATATAATCGCTCTTTACCAGAGCTATACAGGTGGAGCTGGGGATGTGGAGGGCTTCTGAAGCACACAGTACTGCTACAGTAAGCACTAGCCAAGTATTTCAATGTTGAGCTCCGAGCTCATTGCCTAGTGATGTAAAAAGCAACCAATCAGCCAAGCCATGTGAATGACGATGTCATTATATCAGATTGCGTTAGGACGTGTCGACTTGATGCGAAATTTGAGAGTGCAGATTTTGCGTCTTGGCTAATCTGATAACTATGCAACATATAACTGAAATGTCCAGTGTCTTCCAGTTTGTTGGTATTAACATTTAACTCAGTGTTTGGCAACCTTTCTGAAAGCTTCTCTGTGTGTAAGCGTAGTCGACCACAGGCAGCGTAACAGGTGTCTTTACTATGATTTTCAGTCTGAATAATTAATCGGGTGCTTTCACCTAAAAAGGAGCCCCCATCTTGTTAATAATGGAGCAGGTTTTTCTGCGTGGTGAGGGGGGGCTTAATTATTTAAGAGCAATATAAGCTTGCCAAGAGGTTAATAGGACCTTTACTGGCATGGAACCGCAGGCTACGTGTGGAGAGGGTCGGCTGGATTGATGACGGGATCTTGGCATGGCAGGGTGAGGAGGCTGGGACTCGAGGCAAGAGGGCGGAAAGCCCAGGCACTTGGGGGCCGTTTGAGAGTGGAGGGGAAAAAACTGCAGTCTATTCTTGAGAAATTGACATTTTAGGGGGAAGTTCAGTATGAATTGTTTATCTGCACACACTGTGAGTTGTTTTAGCACTCAGATCACTAAAGGAATTATGTAACGCACAGATAGCAGTGTGTACACAACACTTAACACAATTTGCACTGTGCAATTCCCCATCTTGTAGTTTTTGTTGTAGAGGATACAGTAGACTAGTTGGGTAAGTACACCGTAAGTACACACACTGTAAAATAAATTCCAACCAACCTTAAAAAATTACAGAACTAGCATATTTATCTGTCAATAAAAAATGAAGGGTAATGGGTTCTGCTGTTCCATTCGTTAAAATTAGTTAATTTCATTAGTTAATATAAACTGAGAATGGAAAATACTTTCAAAACATTGTTTTGCTTGTTTTAAAATATATTTAAAAATATATAAAATGTACAAAAATATGCTATATATATATACTCAAATGTTTTTTCTTTATTGTAAAGTATCACCAAATTAGTATAATTATTCAATTATTTTTCTGTTTTACATTGCAAACTACATTATTAGCCAACTTGTAGGTATGTTTACTAGCTATAATCTAGCCCACATTTTAGTATGTGATTGTGCACTTTGAAGTATTCTATACTTTTTAATATTTTTAATCCTGCAATCATAAGTGTATGTTTTCTTCATAACAAAACAGTGAATATATGCATTGGTGAAAATTATGTTAAATAAGATCCAGTGATGAAATTTGGATGTCACCCTTAATGTGGTCCACCATCAAAAATAGAAATACTTTACGGTACACTACCACAATCTGACATACTTTACTAGGAGAAAAGAATCACACAAACTGCTCCAAGCACAACTTTTAAATTTTTTTTCAATTTAAATATACCTATTAAAGACTACTTTCCATCATTCGATCGCCATTTTATCAATTACTGTTAATGCTCTTGTAAATAAAACTCTGTTTACCGCCTGCAGTATGTAATAGTACAATAACATTAATTGGAGGTAGTGGCAACTTTTACGAACAAATCTCATTTTGAGGTGTGTTTGCTCTGAAAATAATGACGGTGACTTTATTTGAGGGATTATGCTGAATTGTAGTGCGTTTTGCTCTGAAATACCTCTAACTAAATTTACCCATTATTGTCGTGAGAGGCGACTGGATATTGAGAAGGTTGGAAAATAAGCTGGAAAATAAGTCCTGTCTTTTCGGTTCTTCTCAGCTAAATTGTATAAGTGAGTTATTTTAACGAACCTGCTCGTAAAAAGCTTCTCTGAATTTCTCTGAAATTAAAATAATTCTTTATACAATGCATTTTGTTAATAATAAATAATTCTGTCAAAATAAAAAAAATAAACAATATTCTGGGAAGAAGAAAAAAGAAACAAACACAACAAAACAACATTGTTAGTTTTACAGAATCATCTCTTCTGTTCTACTTAACAAATGTGAGTTCTTGATATGAATATATATATATATATATATGTGTGTGTGTGTGTGTGTGTGTGTGTGCGTGTGTGAATTTGTAACTGAGAGTTTGTTTTAAAAATCATGTTATTAGTATTTAGTATTAGTATCTGTACTATTCAAATTAGTATAACTGACTTTCAATGAAAAATAAGCTTTTTAATTCAAAGTTTGCTATAAAAAATGCATAAGAAGTAAGTTTGCATTTAAATATATATATTTCATTATGTATGTATTAATTGTTATATAACTATATTTCTTAATTATCATATAAAATTATCTATTGAACATGAATAAATATAGTTTGAAACTTGGCCAAGTTAAATAACAGAAAATTTCAGTCTTGCAGTAATGCACTATTAATTATATATTATATTCCAATAAACTAAATAATTGTAAAAGATGACACACACACACACACACAAGCATGAACTTAAATATCTAGATGCAGATGATTCAAATCTCTGCAATGACTTAAATTTTTTAATAAGTAATTATTTACAAAATAGGTCAATTCAAAATAACTTTTGAGTACATTTAAACATAGTTAAATGTGCTGTAGCTGCTGTCGTATATATATATATATATGTGTGTGTGTGTATATATTCTTTTTTTTTTTTTTTACTTCAAAACCAATTTGTAATTGCAAAAAGAAGCTAAATCAAGTAAATATAATACTCAAAAAAGTACAACTTTGACTCTCAATTAAAATCCACAATGCACTGTTTGTTTGGGGTCAGGCTGAATCACGTCACCCTCTCAAGTCAGATGGCAAATGTTTTTATTACTTAAAATATGAAATAAACAAACACACTGAGTGCGTAGAACTTTCCAATGCTGTGCATTTCTGCAGGCACAGTTTCCACACAGGCCCGATAATTACACTACACGGCCAATTACTGTATTTATGAAGGTGCGATGAGTTAATTTCGTTCGCGGCACCTTTCGGCATTCCTCTGAGCCTGAATAATGGCTTAACCAACATTTATCTGGGCATCCATCCACGTTTCTAATCACTCGTCTCTGCTAGCTCTCACACGCGGGTGAATAATTCTGTCCCACCATCTTTCATTCCTAAATGACCTACTGATCTCCTCCATTCATTATGCAATATATGGGAGACAGAATTTAACTATCCATGTCCATTAATAAGAACATTACACATTAAACGATCTCATAAATGTTAATTAAATTAAAAGTAGACTATGCCGGGATGATTATTCACGGGGTTAACTGGGCATAAAGTTTCAAACTTTGCTTTTTGAGGTCCGAAATAAGTCGTATTGTGATCATAGCAGTTTAAGAGGAGATCAAGATGAATAGTGAATAAGATAAAAAGGAATTTAAAAGTTTCAATAGTTTTAAACACTTTTGCAAACAAAAATTGATCACCACAATTCTCTAATTTAATGATTGCATTTAAAATTGCAAACTTTTAAATGAAAAATACCAATGCAAAGCTGAGTTTGCTTAAATTAGGTACGTATGGACTAATCTTGCGTAAATTTCCAGAAAATAAATCTGAACATTTGACAAAGCCAGATTCAAAATTCTAATTTAATTTTGTTGATATATTAGAGTTAAAAGTTTTTACTGCGGGGATTTCTAATATCTCTTTTTATCGTTTTCATAATCCTGAAAATAAATTATTTTCACTATGTTTTAAAGACTAAAGTGTTATATAAACCCAGGTGAATCCTATACAAACAAACCCCTCAATAAAAACCTTCAGAATATAGACTGGAATAAAACTGTAAAGGTTTCTGTGAGAACTACTGAAATTGAGAAAAAAATCATTTTGGAAAAAAAAAAGTATATCGCAATTGAAATCCATAGATGTGCATAGATCAAGTGCTATAAAATAATAAACCGAATGATATATGAGCAAATCTATCGGTAAAAAACAAATAAATAAATAAAAAATAATTATTTTGGTGCATTTGCGTACCACTGAAGTTGAGAAAAAACTCATTGTGACAAAAGAAGGCCTTTAAATATATGTACTGTAACTGAATTCTACGTACGCAAATAGATAAAGCGCAATAAAATATACAACTAAAAGTCTATGTTGCTAGTTCTCTTTCAACTAGTCTGAAAAAAATGATAAATAACCAAAGAGACCCAAATCTCAAACTACAAACATAAAGAGTAGACACACAGAAAGTTGTTTTTTTTTCCCTTTAAAAATTATTTTTATGTTGACTAAACCTGTGCACATAAATAAAGACTTATGACAGTGAGTCTGCATTTGTAAAAATATTGTGACTTAAAGTAAACTATTAGAAATACTGCAGCGCCCCCTACAGATCAATATATATAGACATATATATTTATCAGGAAGGCTCTGTGGTAAATAAAGCAAAGGAAGCAAGTATTCAGTTTCACAGTGTGCCTCTGAGTATCTGTGCAATTCTTGATTGGGGTTAAAATCCGAACGTCCCCTGAAAGAAGTCAGGACTCGGCGGCGCTTGCCAAATCATTAAAGCATTCATGAATGTAATGGGCCAGTCCTAATCTCAAATGCTATCAATGAGGCCATTATATCCAGTGCCATTGTGCATGTTTTAGCAGACACATAAAAGCGCAAATTACAGCAAATTACAGATTTCAAAAAGCAACGGAAATCCCAAACTTGTAATGCAATTGTACTTTTGTAAAGCTTTTGTCCGGGGGGGGGGACTCTGTCCAAACCGCATGTCAGTGTCTCGCATGTGTGGCGTCCAAATGAGCCTGTTGTTTTTGGGATTGGTTTTGTAGAATTTCCTCTTTTATTTAAATATATATATAAATCTGGCAGGTGTGTTGATGACCAGTGAGGTAAGAAAATCTATATCCTACTAGCTTTGGAAAGGAAACGAAAGTTTACATTTGAAGTGAAGGCTCCACGAGGCCCCTCAGGATCTTGCTCGTGTTTTTGTATTATCGTAAAGCAATCCCATAATTCTCTGTCAGAGCCTCAGTCCAAGCCATATAATCACAGTGAAATTATGCTTTTTATTTATTATATTTTGATTGTAATAGGTGGAGGCAAGGTCTTAGGCGAGTTTATTAAAATAGGCCCCACCATTGTAAAAAAAAATAAAATGTTTATTAAAAATATCTAAAATAAAAACCAAACAAACATAAAACCACGGCAGCAAAATGAGTAGTTTCTTTTTTTCATGAGAAAGCATTAAAAATAATAATAAAACTATACATAACTTTGTATAAATTTGTTGCTCTACATTAATATTTAATGCAAACAAACAACAACTGGGGTTATTAAAACACTTTTTTCTTCTTGTTGTTTGTTGCTGTAAGCATATGAAGCATAACTACTGAAAAATGCATGTTATTGTTAGATAAAGCTTAAAGTAGGAAATAGTCGACACAAAGTTGCAATTGCAAAATAAATAAATAAATAAAACTAGAGTAGCAAGAAATAAAAATTATGAGCTGACAATTATAAGCTTTAAACTCACAACTGCACAACTAGAAAAAAAAAAAAAAAAAAAAAGTTGCATTTAAATTAAATGAAATATCAGGTTACATGGCTATAGGTTACCAGGTTGTCAGGTTACAGGATAGAGAATAAAATTAATTATGAAAAATAGTTAAGTGCAGTGTTTCAGTTATGGGATAGAAAAGAAAAAAGTTTTCATAATTATGAAAAGCTATTAAGCTATTATTTAAAAAGAGCTTAAATTAACGGAAATAAAGTCACAATTACAAATTATGAAATAGCAAATGGAACATATGAAGTCTTAATTGCTACAAAAATAGATACAGTTGCAATAAAAAAAATAAAAAAAAATTCACAAAAACGCAATCCTAAGATCTTAAGGTAAAATTATGAGATGTAAAGTCTAAATTACTCAAACATAATTACATACTGTATATGTGATAATAATATAAGTAGCAATTATTAAGTCACAATTTCTAAAAAAAAGTTTGCAAATATGAATAAATAATGAAAAACGAGAGTGATGAGTGAAAATATAATGTCGAATTTATTCAAATAATCATAAAATAGCAACTGTAGGCAGTTACAAAGTTATCTATAAAAAGCTGTAGACGCAGTACAATAAATTAAACTGAAATTATAAGATTAAGTCACAATCTTAAAAAAGAAGCCTTTTTTACTGAATGGCTTTAGTTACTCATAAGAAATTAATTTTCACCAAAAGTAGTTGCGCCATGCACCCACCTTGACCTCAAATATCAGCACAGTCCTTTACATTGTCATTGGCCGCTAAATCAAATAAGTGCAATCTAATCTGATCGTTTTAAAATGTAAGATAGATTTTGAAAGCAAACAGCGGCATATGGAGTAACTTAAGGGATGCCGGATGGACTATTTGAGAGTTAGGGGTGAAGCCTGCTGGAGTAGATACACACGGCTGAATAAATCCTGTTTTTGGGTGTAGAAGAATTTGCAAGCGATCATGACTGAGGGTGTGGAGTATGGCAGGTGACAGGAAACTCATATATTTCTATTATCTTTGTAGAGTTGCATGACCCCATCCTTCTATTCCCATTACAGAGAGTCGGTTAAGCCTCCATGTGCCAGCCAAACTTCACACAAGGTGGAATTAATCCAGATGTCCAGATATTTCCTCCAATAAAAACAGCACAATCTGCTCTAATACATGGTGTACCGTTACAGGCTGGTGTGAGAAGTTTTTTAACAGAGCTAGGTAAGCCTGCGGCAGTTCTGTTGGCACGCTAAGCGAGACTCAAAACTCACTGAAGGCACTGAAACCAGAATGATGTACCAAATGAAAAATGTCATTGTGCTTAAAAAAATGTTTCTTCCTTTTTGAGGGAAGGGGTGTTCAAGGAATATAATGTAGGTCATTGTATGCAACTGATTTTATGTTTCATTGATATATATATATATATATATATATATATATGTTACATATTTTAGTTTTGTGTATTGTTTTGTTTTATATTTGTATCTACATGAAAGTCAATAGCTTCCAATGTGTTGTTGTTGTAAACCAAGCTCACTATCATGGTTTGTAATGTAAAGTTTTTGGCGGAAAATCTTTTGTTTCGTTTTTGTACCAGCTCAAGCTCGCTGTCATGTTTGTTATGTAGAAAACAAAATATATTTTGGGAAATAAAATGAAAATAAAATCTGTTTTGTTCCCAAAGCTAAAGCTTCATCTGGCCCAAAAGATAAATAAAAAGTAAGTAAATAAATAAATAAAGCAATGTTTTGTTTTGTTTTGTTTTGTTTTAGCTTTGGAAACAAAACAACTCATCATGTTTGTTATTTAGAAAACAAAATATATTTTGGGAAAAAAAATTAATTAATTAAGCAATGTTTTGTTTTATTTTGTTTTTGTACCAGCTCAAGCTTTAGCTTTGGAAACAAAACAGTTTACCATCATGTTGTTTAATGTAGAAAACAAAACAAATTGTGGAGGAAAAACCCTGCTTTGTTTTGTTCTCAAAGCTAAAGCTTCAGCTGACCAAAATAAATAAATTGAATAAAGAAAAGTAAAAAAAAATAAATAAGTAAAAAATTTAAAAAACACAATTCACTATCATGTTTTGGGGAAAATAAAATGTTGTTGTAGTTTGCCGTTTGTTTTGTTTTTCCCATACCGTTGAAGTCAATAGAGTCCAATTTTTTGTTATTTTGGAGCAACTCGCTGTCATGTTTTGTAAATAAAATAATAATAATAATAATTTTTAAAAAACATAGTTTGCGTAATATTTCACTTTCGTTTTGTTTCATTTTGTTGAGGACATTTCTTTGCTGAATGGTAAGGCATTTCTGCCGTGTCCATGAATCCATCTGTCACAGCCCACCGAACTTGATGGGCTGCCACGTGTTTGCTAGCTGCTGGCTAACGTGGCCCTCTCTGACAGCTGTTTACTATGATAAACAGTGTCTGTCAGTGGAGTAAACAGTCAAGATTTTCTTAATATGTGGTGCTTTTGCGTTTGGAAACTACACCATCTGGTGCTGTTAGCCGGTTC
The DNA here is from genome assembly GCA_032361065.1 of Enteromius trimaculatus. Classification (NCBI taxonomy): domain Eukaryota; kingdom Metazoa; phylum Chordata; class Actinopteri; order Cypriniformes; family Cyprinidae; genus Enteromius; species Enteromius trimaculatus. The sequence goes on along the minus strand of JAUMHP010000079.1, from coordinate 12,266,662 downwards.
TGAAAGTTACTTTTGATGGAGTGTATTTTGTGAATGCAGAGAGTTGTAGTTGCTTGTATTCTGTGTGTGTGTGTGTGTGTGTGTGTGTGTGTTAGTGCGTGGTAGATACATGTACATATTGTTATCAGCAGAAATGTTGACATGTCGTGATGACTTTATATTCAAGGAAATGTTCTTCAGGAATTCTCAGAGGATAACAGGGTTATGAAGGCAGCATGTCTAGCTGGTATATTCCAGCACATAAAGTGTTGCTATTTATTTACTGTTTGCAAAGATTGATATGAACAGATAGCCTGCATATTAGAATGATTTCTGAAGGATCATGTGTCACTGAAGACTGGAGTAATGATGCTGGAAATCCAGCTTCGCTTCACAGAAATGAATAAGAGTTTAATATTGAAAACAGTTCATTACTTAATAATAGATTGCAACAAATAAATGCAGCCTTGATCAGATATTTGTTCCAAAAACGTTCCTTAATGTAATTTAAATATGGGTCAGAGACGTTGAGACGTCTCAAGAAATTCAAAAAGATATCAAAAGAAATTCATAAAAGGTTTTTTTTTTTTTTTTTATAAGTGTCTACTTTTAAGGTTATAAATAAATCTGAATGAAATATGGGTGAAATATGGGTGATGTTTATTCTGACTTGTACATATTAGAATATATAAAATGATATTAAGAAGTTCAATTTTATTTTAAATTAGTAAACAAATCTTACTGAAAAAAAGGGTAAACCCTAGAATAGAATAAAATTACAGCTAATTAGTATTTGGGGTGAAAAAAATTAATCTTTTAATATGTCATAAATTGTTTGTTGTTGTTGTAAGTATCGCTGACGATGCTGAATGACATTTTAGTAAATTAGAGAATGTGTGATATTTATTTATTTGTCTGTCGCAGTTTTTTAAATTTAGGGTTAAGAAAGAAAATGGGGTAAACCACATATGAACTTATTTTCAGTTATATAATTATTTGTTTATTTATGTATTTGTGCATTTGTTTTGCTGTTTGTCTGTATCTGTATGCGTTTCACTTTCGTTTGTTCTTGTCTTTGTTTTGTTTGTTATGAATTAAAGGATGTTTACTGTTGTGTTTCAGTTTGTAACCAAAATAAGACTTAAAATCTTAACTTTGAGAAAAAAAAAAAAAAAAAAAAAAGCACCAAAAACATTAATAAATAAATAAAAGTGCCATTCATTTCATGTCGCTTTGTATTTGGCTTTTGGCCTGCATCTTGTGTACATATTTTAGTTATCGTGACAGCAGTAATTCATCAACAGCACATATCCAGATGTGCTGTGTAATCACGGGGGGGATTTCCTGCATTTTAAGTAGACAGTTCAGCTGATGATACTGTTGTAACGCTGTACAGTAAAGTATCCCAGTATGTATGTTTGTTGCATCCTGCACCACTTAGTGCTCACAGCCCATGAGGTTTGGACCATTTCTTGATTTGCATAATTCCTTTAGTGGATCAGGTGCTAAAGCAATGCAGACAGACAGCATATGCAAACAAACAACGCTATCAGCGCCCACAGCTCATTCACGGCGAATTCCTTCCTAAAATCCAGTGCGCTCAGGATGTGGAGGGAACTTCACACTGTCATCTGTGTAATTATGCCATAGCGTAGGTGCACCCAAAGTCTCTGGCAGCTCACATCCAGCCATTTTCAGGCCGCTTGGGCTGAGGCACGTGAAAACCGGACGGTCCCAGTGAGTGGAAAGCGCTGATTGAAAACCGTAAGCTCCGCTCGGGAAAGGGCACCGGGGGGACAGCTCAAAGAGAGAGCGATGAGTGAAATAAATAAGTAAAAACAAGAGAATAAAAGACAGAGAAGAGTGACACAGGGGCGATGGCTTTCCTTTTCATGGCAGACATCAAACGGACTAATGCTGAGGAGATCCATTGTGTGTTTGACACAGAGCAGGAAAGAGAGCAAGCGAGAGAGAGAGAGAGAGAGGATTAGAGAATATTCTAGACAAGGCGAAAAATAATAACTTCATAAAAAATGTTGCTGTTTCTGAAGAGTTCCACAAACTAGCTAAGTCCTTAAATATGATTAAGGGTAATTATTGTTTTCGAAATAAATAAATAAATAAAATTACATTCAATAGAAATAAAAAGGAAGCAAAGCAAATTAAGCAAACACTTGGGGTTATGTTAATAATTAATGATTGTCGTTTTCAGCTAGTTACATCCTTTGAGATCAAGTATAATTACGGTTTTCTTCAGCTGAACAAAGAAAATAAATATATAAGCAATCCCATAAATGCGGAATAAAAAAGAACGGGGAG
>JAUMHP010000079.1:12248022-12264089 GCA_032361065.1 Enteromius trimaculatus | reverse complement strand
CGTCATGGAGAGAGGTGTGTAGGGGAGCGTTACATATTAAGTTTGTCATGACTGTAAGTTACCGTTATTTAGCCTACAATCTGCCCACTATTTTAACTTTGAGCACCCGCCCAGTTAGACGCCTCTGCACGGCCCTGCACATAAACAATAGAAAATCTAGTCAAACATAAATACCTTTTAACCTTTAAAAAGAGAAGAGAAAAAATCCTGGAGTTAAGATACTGAGCTTACATAAATTGCCAAAAAGAAAAATGATCTAGAATAGCTCTTTTACAATGGTCTTTTGTAAAGTAACTCAAGGCTGTATGCAGACCTTTGTGTTCATGATCATTTAGGCAATGGCAAATTAAATATGATGACTCAGAGAGAGAGAGAGAGAAATAAAATAAACCTGAAGAATTTAAGAATGGCCTTTACACATTGCATAAATATATTCAGTGCAAATCCTTTGGCAGTGTAAAGGTGATCTTTATGGTATCTGACAGTTTCAAGGTTGTCCTTTGAAGCAGTGCATATTATAGAAAATTCCCAGCATTAACTTCTCCAAGCATTCTCAAAGCATGATAAAGCATTGCTCAACAGAATTTCTTGACAAACCTGAAATACAAGCAACAGACCTGAAAAAGTAACCTCAATACCTGGTATCAGTGACACGGTTTTGCTTAGAAAGGAAGTGCATTGATTCCAGAAAGTGAATACATACGTTATGTTTCTTAAAACTTGCCATTTTAGGTTCGAAAAAAGAAATACATACATAAATCAGATTTGTGTGGAATATCAACAAAACGTTATAAATTTTTTCATCTGAGTTCTGATTACGGACAATGAAACCAACAATAAAACTATTATAGTTATATAACACAATATTAATTTTAGCAGAACCTAAAATGTTGCCCATAACTCAACGTCTTTCCTAGTAAGGGACTTGCATTTAGTGTTGCTGGGCCATCTGCGTGAACTTTATTTGACCTTAAGTATGTTTATATTTATTAACTCGAGTCTTTTTGTGAATATGCTCCATTTGAAATTTGGATGGACCTCTGGACCATTTTGGAACACGTGTAAGGCTTATGGGATCTTATTGAGGTTGAGATACTCCCTTATACTTATGATGTACTGTATTATCCTTTTAGGAGACATGAATACAGAACAAACATTCCTTGACTAAATGCGTTTTGTGGTCGGAGGCCAAAATATGTCACTGCTGTAATTTCACTGAAAATTACTGAAGCTCAAATATCACGAAAATTAAGGAAACTGCAGAATCATAGGTTCAATTTTGCACCTGTGAGAAACAGTCCACTGGGTCTTCCAACATTACAGGCGGGAAATGGAAAACTGTGAGAAAATGCCTCAGTTCTGATATATCGTCAGTGTCCACTGGCTCTATTTGCTATCTCTGGGAGGTCGAGAATTCGGGGGAGGCCGAGAAGATCAGTGGAGTTAGAGGATAAACAGTCCAGCTAGATGACTGGTATTTTTCTGTGTCTTGGCTCTTCTTCTAGATATCTGTCTTTAGAAAAACACTCCTCAATATTTAAGAGCTGTCTGACATCTTTCCAAAAACTAACAGCAGACTGGAAAGTTTGTGTACTGGGGTAGAAGGTCCCGTGTCAGGGGTTTCCTGGGGACTCTTAATGCAGACGCACACACACAGCCGCTCTGGATTGTCTCTAGATTGTGTACTTTTGCTCCTGTTCCTTGAGGCAGAGTATAGCTCTAAGTTGTTCCAAAATATCTACATACATATTAAAAGTATTCCTGACTTGGAGGTCCCGGTACAGGTGTGTTTAATTAGGGTTGAAACTGGGAACAGGGCTGACCCATGGCATTCGCACTTGACATTTTAAGATAAGTGCACCCTAAGCGCACAGCAACCAAAACTTTAAACCTGTCAATTGACTATCTCGTTTTCCTGAACTACTGTATGCAGCTGTGTTCATGGGATTTCTCAAAAGCAAACTACTACCTGACACTACGCAGAATTGCATTACTACCATGTGGACCTGGAGGAAGACTTCAAGTCCTCAGGGTTTCATTCGGGGGTGTGACTCTTGTGTGAACTTACTCTGCTAACTCTAAACCTAACCTAACAGTCTACTCTGAGAGTTAGTAGACATGTAGTTGTGAATTAATGAGAATTAGTCGACATGTAGTTGACATGTAGTTACAAAGTTAGGTATAGTTAACCGAATGTCTAAAGCTGAAAAACAAAATAAAGCGTAACCCAACTCTAGATCAACTCTAAAGTTGTTCATCAGCAATTTTTGACAAGTTTTAGCATCTAGACATCACTGTGTTGTTACAACAATTACACTAACATAATGACAAGAGAATTTGACATTCAGGACATGGTCGTGGTGTTAATTAGTACCTCTTTCCCAGCAGAAAACAGTTCACAGTAGAGCAATGCTTGTCAGTCCTGGTTCTGGAGGTCCACTGTCCTGCATAGTTTAGCTCCAACCCTAATCAAACGCACATGAACCGGCTAATTAAGCTATTCAGGAATACTAAGCTACAGGCAGGTGAGTTTAATCAAGGTTGGAGCAAAACTCTGCAGGACAGTGGACCTCCAGAACCAGCCCTTCAATAGAGATTTTCACACCGCATTGCTGTTGGGCCTCAGTTCGAGAAACTAGCCAGCAGGGTCGTTCCTTGAGAACCAATCTTTTACTCAAGCAACTTCTTGGTTGCTTGCACAAAACGGTAGCAGGAATGCAGCATCTTTATTCGCTTTCACAAACATCAACAACCAGTGAATGAATGACGGATGACATGTTTTGAGCCATTTTTGTTGTGTGACGTGGGTTTCTTGATAATTGAAATTCAATGTAAATGCACAATTTACGTAAATAATAGAGCGCTCAAATCTGACAAAATCTCCTATGGCAACTTGCAGTGTTGTATACTGCATTGAGCAACCTAACCCTGACCCAGCATTACAACAGGTAGCAAAATGCTGTTTCTCTTATGTTCAATATTCAAACATTCTGGTCAAGCTTTCTTGACAAACTTTATTTTGACTTGCAGCTGTACAGTATATATTTAGACATACAGAGCAATGTAGTCCAACATTATTGCATTTCTGAGCAAGACCACTGTGAGCCAGCATTTCTCAGCCCCTGCTCCCTGGATCCTTTTGAGATTAGTAAGTTTTTAGTGCTGGAGTTGAACTATTGAACGATGTTCTTGGCCTGGAACCCCCTTTCATAAGGTGGAAACCATCAGAACAGTTGGAACCCGCACACAAACCATTTTGGTGGAAAAGCAATATGAATCCTGAAGCAAGTCCAACCTAATGTTTGCCAAACGTGTATATCCCCAAACCTTTGTTAAACAACCTTTACCGTCTAGATACAACTGTGGCTCTGAACTATGGGATATGACATCAAAATACTACCTGACAGTCTATGTAGGATTCTGCAATTAATACGTGGACTTGGAGGACAGCCAGACTTTGAGAGTCATTTGGGAAAGACTTTCATTTTCATGAATCCCAAGCCCAACACAACCTGAAGCTTATATGTAACAAGCAAGAGTTTTGCTTTACAGAGATTATCATTTAGACCAGTTGTTTCCAGCCACATTTCTGTGCATTCTGTATGACTCCTTAACCAAACACACCTGATTCAGGTCATCATCCCATTAGTAGAGACTCCATGTCCTGAAATGGATGTGCAGACGTGGAAATGTGTAGTGTTGGGGGGCTCTGGCATGTCTAGTGATCCCCACATCAGTGTGGCTCTGGTCCATGGGATTTCAAAGCAACTGCTACCTGACAGTGGCACAAAGTCATTAATTTTCACTCGCCAACAGGGTAGTAAATAGAGTCTGCCACAGTCAGGCAGTGTTAGAATGGTCTACTCTGGTCTACTGGATTACACACCAAAATATACCCAACAGTCTATGTGCCATTATATCGCTAATGTGTGGTCATCCATATTTTAAATAAAGTTTCCCAAGATTTACATGCATCAATCATGCATTTTCTGAATTAAGTCTGAGAACAAATCCAAGCCGGAATCTACTGGAATCTAATGTTTTCTGAACATGGTTTACCATCTAGACCAGGGGTTTTCAACTTCTGCTTTTAAGGTCCTGTTGAGTTTACCTCCAACTTTCATCAAAAACTCACCGCCACTAACTCTCTGGTAATCCTGAAGATCTTGATTATTTTGTTCAGGTGTGTCTGATTAGGGTTGGAGCTAAACTCTGCTGGAAAGTGGACCTTAAGAGCCCACTTAAGAGTTGGGAACCCTCTGCTCCATGGGATTCACACCAACTTAAACCAAAGGGTTGACATCTGGGCCATGTTCCACCCCCAGAACCAAAACACTTCTGGACACTTGAGATCAAGGGATCCGTTTGTGTAAAGTCTCCACAGTATTGCCATCCATCAAATTTTCTCTATACTGTTGAGGAAATTTGCAGAGTCGACAAAACATCCTGTGATGTTCCTTGAGATTGGGAAAATCCACAATAGTGGACATCATCAGCAAATTTATCTTGCACTCTATTCCTTTTGCTCTTTTTTTAGTTGAAGGATATAGTCGAGACAAGCTTTTGGAAAGTGGTGGGCCAAAAGATTGATTGGGCCGGTCTGCTTAGTGTAAAGTCCACCCTTTTTTATCCGAGCCGTTCTCTAAACACACGTTACCCTTTTTGGCAGATGACAAATAGATAAATCCAAGCCTTCCAAGTGTTTATGCATGCCGTAGACGTTGGAAGGTGCTCTTCAACTCAAAGTTTGGCAAAAGCAGTCTCGTGTGTCAAACTTTCAAATCCCTGTTTGCCAAGTGAGAAGACACTCGATGGATTTCTCTTTTTTTTTTTTCTATTGCAGGAGTCCACTGATGTCAAGTAGTTTGTTTTCCTCGACGTAGCATTCGCTCACAATGGGGGTTGCATACTTGTAAAGCCAAAGTGAGTTTCTGGCTCTTAAAGGCAGCGTAATGACAAAGTGCATGATTTAATGGGATTCATTAGAGACCGGTCTGACAGCGGTCGTCGCCAAAAAGCTTCCCACGCACACAAGCATAGCTCTGTGCAAATATGTTGCACAGAAAACAAATTAACTGCAAGCGGTCACATCTGGCCTGTAAAATGAATCAAAGAGCGGATAAACAATGTGCCATTGAGAAGGAAGAGTTCTGGAGGACACTGAAAGTGAAATGCAACAAATATTGGAAGTCTAAGTTGACTTGTGTGGGAAGTGGTTTAGTTAATGTGTGACTTGACTGAGTCCAGTGTTGTTAATATGGTAGGTGTATATATTCATGGAGTTATTCATGGAGTTTTGCATTTCTGGATGCTGACTGGTCAATATGGTGTTTTAGTCAGGCTAAGATACACAATACAGTAATAACACAACTGCAAACCTATATGCATTTCATTATATGCTAGGAGCTGTTCCGATGTGATACAGTATGTTAGGGACAATCTGAATCTCTCTGCGCTTGCCTTATTTTCATCAATAATTCCTTGTCTTTATATGTCTTACCAATATTTCCTTTTGTTCTCTATCTATTGATAATTAATTGATGATTTAATCTTAAGTAGATTCCCTGGTGCCATCACAATATGAGTCAATGTTTCTCATGTATTTCACTCTCTACAGATGAATTGTTGGGGAACTGTAAGGGAGCTATTTGATGACTATTTATTACACCCTGGCCTGAAAATCAAACAGTGCTCCCTTCCCATAAGCCTTTGCCTATACCCCATCATGCGTCTTATCCATCTCATCTCTTCAACACCATATGTGCTTTGTTTGACTCTCCAGACGGCATGAAAAAAAAGCCACGTCCACCATCTCCAGACCACTCCAGCCTGCCTTTGATGGGATTAGATTCCATGGTGACGTCACCCGAAAGCTCTGTATAATAAAATAAAAGCCCTTTTTAAAGTCAGCAGTACCAGACGTGGAGTTTGATCCTCTTCCTGCGGAGCGCTAATGCAGGTAAGACAAGGTGAAATTCAAGAATTTAAAACGTAAGTATAAACAAACAATTGGTTAAGGGCACAAGATGGGAAGCGCAGAAGGATTGGAGGATAAGTGCTGTGTTTTGATTACCTCTGGGCAGGTTTAAAAAGTGTGTATGAATGGCACTTTCCATAAATACTGCACAAAATAGTTCTTTGTTCAGGAAAGGGGTGCTTCAGAAACTTGGTTACCATAAATGTCTAAATACATTTTGTTGTTTTTGTATTATTTATTTTATTTTACTTTCTTACTTTATTCATTCCTTCACATTGGTGAATTTACTTCAGTGCTGTCAAATGATTAATCATGATTAATCGCATCCAAAATAAATGTTTTGTTTAAATAATACATGTTTGTGTTCTGTGTTTATTCATTATGTATATACGCTGTATAAATACACACACATACAGTATATATTTTGAAAATATTTACATGTGTATATACATTTGCATATATTCTTATATTAAATTTAAATGTATTTGATACATAAACATAACATATTTCTCTTAAATGTATACGTGCATGTGTTTCCTTGTAATGATCAAATGTCATTACAGTTTTGATCAGAGTTAAGGACATTCAATGTGTTTACAATTACCTTATTTTTAAATAGTACCTAATTAAAAGCATGCGTTTCATGTAAACAAAGTTTTTAAAGGAATACTAGAGTCCTGCCAAGTTAAATGAGATTCATCTAAAGTGTTAAGTGATAGAAAGAGAAAACGTATGTGTAGAGGAAGCTAATAACTTGCAGACGATGTGGATTGGCCCTCTCTTTGCCTTGCCTCATGCTAACTGTCATTCCCAGGGGTCGAGGGTCACCTGTCTATCAGCAGCAGAAATATGACCATTTATGTCATCAATTTTCTCATTTGTAATGAAGGCAGCCGCTCGTTAGCTGTGTGGTGGTGCTGAGCGATGACGCAGTGGTCACTGAGGCCAGGCCACCGAGTTTACCATGCATTAGCTCACTGCTCGCCTTTAATCTTTAATGAAAGCAGCCCGTCAGTTAAGACGAAGACATCAGCTAGCAGAAATTAAAAACCTTACAGTGAGCGGCACTCGAGTCATTTAATTTATAATCTCACTGACTGCTGCGCCGAGTCGTACAGTACCAAGATGAATTCCTTGCATGACTGTGAAGACAACGGCAATGATATTGAATTATTTTTTGGTAAATTTTATTTTCAGGTTTGTTTTTCAGATTTTCCCCACTGAGAATATTATTTCAATACGATAATGTGCAATGTAATAGAGTGAAATCTGTAATAAAAAAAAGTCGATTTTGCTAATTGATAGCATATTTTTTCACATAACTTAAAGGATCCGTAGAGTTAACAATCTGAAACATTACCTAGCAGAAGTTACCCAAAGCGACTTCCAGTACACCAATTTCCGCACTCATATTTAACATTATTCAATCATTTGTTAAGGTATTCGTAACCGGAAATGAGATACAGACGGACACTCAAAGCAATTTTCCTCTCTTAACGTCTGTCTTTTTCGACCTCACACACACAGATCTGAGTGCATTACCCTGATTGCAACACTTAATGGAGTCGCAGTCTTTCCCATGGGTGACCACCATCTCAACAAATCCACATGAGGGCAAAGGTCAGTGTGAATGTCACTTCCATGACTGTCTAAAAGCCCGGCAGCATCCTAAGAGTGAGCTAATGGAGATCTGGAGTTTGTATAGGAGTCCGAGCCAATAAATATGTCACAATGTCATGTCATCTGTCGCTCATTTGTATTTATTGCAGTGTAATTGCGCCAGAGGTTTGACATACAGTGATGAAGGCCAGGAAAAGCACTTTTAGATATTGGCATCGCTAGTATTCCCTAGGCCTTTGCTCGTACAACCTTTCTTAATTTCCCTCTGCTACAAACAGAGGTACACAATCCAAAGAAACTAAGAACTACATTAGTAATCAAATCTGTCAAGAGTTTGAGAGTTGATTAATTGAAAGAAAAATGTATAAAAAAATCTGAAAGACAACCAGTGGATTTTGAAAAAATCAAAAACATTAAGACTAGTTGGTTGAATGATCATAAATACTGTATACAATCAGCTCATCAATCAACAGTTGGCTCATATATTATACAAAGATTCGCATGACTATTAACATATTTGACATAATCAGCTTTGTACATAATCTGCGGTTGTTTACGCCTAGTGGAAGGCGTACACATGCGTCGTGATACTTTCTTACCTAGTAAATCACATTTTGAATGTAATAAAAATCAGTTAAACAACCTTTAAAATGCAATCTATCCTACTACCGAGTGAAGTAAAGTGAAGTGACCATCATTCACAACACATTCTCCTTTGACAATATTATCTGCTAAACTTATTTCACCTTTAAACTTTTTAACCCTTTACCTAGCTGCTAATCTTAAAACCTTGTGTTCCAGCTTCTAACCTCCAAGGGCTGGCAGTCGACCCGCTATCTCATTGTGAAAAAAGGCACATGTTGCCAGAATGATGCATCTACTCTGCCTTGTTATTGCTGAAACCTAGATAGCCCCTAAAGGCATCACTATTCTTGTGATCTTCACAGTATTTTTGCCTCAGGTCAAAACATTTCCATGCATTTCATCATCTTCGAAATTTGTATAGGCCCCATGCCTTATCTCACCATCCAATTCTTTTGAATTTCATAAAGTGATACTCAGAGATCCTAACTTCAGAATTTCAGGTGAACGGTAGGTTCCTTCTCCAAATATCCTTGTTGCAGAGCTTGATTCCCAGTTCATGTAGATCAGAGGGTTTGTAATCTTGCTCCTGGATGACCGATACCTTGGTGAGTTTAGTTCTAACCTGCCTGACCATTTTGGCCTGCAAGTAATTAGTAGTCCTTAAGACATTGATTAGTTGGTTCAGGTGTTTATTTTTCCACAGGGTAGTGGACCTTCAAAAGCTGGATTGGACACTACAGCTGTAGTTCATGCTAACAACGCCAGGATGCATGCATTTGTGTCTCAGGGACATTTGTAAGGTTAAAGTGTGTCCTTGAAACATTTTTCTGAACATGCTTCCAGTGTATATGACAATGCATTAAAGCATCAAAGCAACTGCTTTTGTCTACAATATTTTCATTCACCTTCAAGTGACACCTACTTCTTCTCTTCTTCTGCCCAGCTCCTGGTCCTCCCACTCATTCTTGGTCAACTGGTCAAATTTCAGCCCATGTTACCCTCCTCCACTTCTTCAACAGTTATCTTGCTAAATTTCACTAATTTTCTAAAATGTCTGCAGATCCTGCCTCTACCTTGAATTCCACCCTCACAGTGATGCCCTTTGACCTTTTGTGAAGATCTACTTTCCTGAAAATCCTATTTATTTATTTTGACTTAGGTAGGTAGAGCAACCTCCAGGAGCAGGATTGAACACCCTTGTTCCAAGCTAACCCACCACAGAGAAAATGAAAGGATCCCAGTACCTTAAAAGACCTTACATCATACTACTCCAGGGTTCCTCAAATCTGGTCCTGGAGGTTGGGTGCCCTGAAGGGGTTAGATCAAACTCACCTATCTGGGATTTTCTAGTAATCCTGAAAACTTTGATTAGTTGGCTCAGGTGTGTTTGATCAGGGATGGAGCTAAACTCTTCAGAGCTTTGCCCCTCCAGGGAAATAATTGACATACCATGAATTACACCCTTTGATGTAAAGTCTCAGACATCAAATCAGAAATTATACTTCTGTTTCAGAATCAGTTTTGACTCAAGAATCAAGTATAATAACACTACCTCCACTAGGATGAATTGTCAAAAGACCATGAAAGGCAGAAGATCAAAAGATATCTCTTGAAGGAGAAGAAAAGAACTAGGAGCAAGAGACAGGTACAGTGCTTCATGAGAAGCTGTTTTCATTCCTTGTCTGTCTGTTCCCATCTTCTCCACTATCTATACTTATCACTTTCATATTAGTCACACTTTAGGAGTGAAGCATTCACAATTCTTTCTTCAACACCTTCAACAACATCTGTCAACATGCCACCCACAGCACTGTTAACATTATTTGAGACATTCTCAGATAAGAATATATTATTACTTATCATAAGGCACAAACCCCCTGCCCTCCTGAACCCAACCCCTCCTCCAACCCCAGCTATAAGAGATATCCTGTTATCCTCAGCCTTATGTGACCTCTACTGACAATACCTCCTTGTCTAGTCCATCACACTCCCATCTCACAAAAATTCAATTCATCACGCATAGTTGTCAATCAGGTCAAGAAATCCACATCTTACCTCCCCTTAGGTCTCTCTCCATTGGCTATACTCAAATCCTGATGATACTCACCTGCTTGCAATTGTATAGTAACTCTTTGATTAGTTTACTCATGTGTCTTTAATTAGAGTTGAAACTAAACTCTGCAAAGCGGTGGCTCTCCAGGGCTGAGTTTGAGGAACCCTTAGCCAAACTGTGACCACCCGCACCAAATTCAAGACTGCGGTGCTAACATGCAAGACGTTATGTGGGTTTGCACCCTCTTAGATGACCTGTCCTATCTCCTGTCCAAGGTAGTCACAAAAGCACATGAACATTGCAGATGACGATTACAGCTTAAGAGCATGATGCATTATCTTATACTTCAGAGTGGCCCCATATGAGGAGTTTCTTGAAGGTTATATTATGTTAAAGAATGATTATGCGATTGCTCTGTTCATTTGAGTAAGTGTGAACACTTCCATCTGAACCCTGGTGCGCACTTAACAAGCAGACTTATGGTGCGGTCACACAAGAAGCGAATTGCGCAAATTAATTGCGCTAACATTTTGAGTTTACTCGCTACTTTCGTGCGTGACATTCGCTTGTACAACAGACGCGAATTCGCAGCTGAGAGAGGCTTCTGTAAACTTGTGTAAAGTGTAAAAACACTGGTAAAGCAGTCCATGTGACATCAGTGGCTCAATTTTAGTTTCGCAAAACACTAGGAGAACTTTGCACTTTTTTTGTGCAAAGAAAAAACAAATAACACAATTTACTCCCCATTCCTCCCCCCTGACTTGTATATTCCACCGTTTTAGAGAGTATCACCATGCAACGTAATTGCACTTGTAATTGTAATTGTAAATACATGTAATTGTACGTAATCTCTGGTTGTTTACATCTAGTGGAAAGCATACGCATGCGTTATTGTACTTTCTAAAATGGCGGAAGATGTAAGTCACAGGAGAAGAACGGTTGGGTAAATAAAGTAATTTTTGTTTTCTTTATATCATAATATCATAAAATATCATAATTTGTGTTCCGAAAATGAACAAAGTGTCTGATGGGTTTGGTAGTAATTAACGTAAGAATTTTCAGTTTTGGGTGAAATAACCCTTTAAATATGGTGATCTGTAGTTGAACAAAAAATTCATTGCAGTTTTTTGAAATACTGCTTTTTCTCTCCTTTTTTTGTGTGTGTGTGCAATATATATTATTATTCCATTGGGATTATTTTTCTGTTTGCTATTTCAATTTGATGGGTCATGGAAACTAAACAACTGGATCCTTCTGCATCTACTGTGTATTCTATGTAGTGCATCTGCAGTGCTGCTAGGGTCTCTTCCAGTGGCTCCTTCACATTTGCCTGTTTAGACAGCTGCAATCAGTCTATCTTCCATTACATGCAATCACCCATCAAGCTACACACCACAGTCAGGCTGCTAAATCATACACTTCTGGTCATCTACTCCTTGCACTCATCTCGAGATGAAGGGACTCGACTCTAGACGCACCTTTTCCAGACCTCACATGGAGTCGACTAAGTAAATGAATATCAGTCTACACCTGCAACCTAAATGCCGCGCATTTAATGTCTTATTTAGAAAACCATCTACATGTGCTAATACAGTAGCATCCAAGCATTTCCCATCAAATTTTATTTTGGTAAAGAAGCACATCTCAATATTGGTTTCTGTTTTTGGTAAATCCAACTGAAATTTAGCAAACAGACTGCTCCAGCTCAGTATGCAGTGTGAGGAGACTGGCTAAACGTTTATCAACACAGATTCCGCAATTTTTATATAGCAGTGTTTGGTTTTCACCAGTAACCCACCCCAACAACCCAAAATGTTTGTTATAACCTTGTTTAATTTCCTGCTTGCTCAATTAAACACGTCTGCGGTGTGTTTAAGGTATTTAGCATCAAACAGACCTCTGCTGCAGTGTGTGTGTGTGTGTGTGTGTGTGTGTGTGTGTAAGTGTCTCAGCGTCACACTGTCTCCAGGCCGGATTTGCACTGGTCCCATTGGTCTTGTCCACAAAGGAACAGAGTGACAGCTGGCAGGACGTTTGCCAGCTCAGCTGCACACTGCGGGACAGAAGTGTTACAATAACTCTCCTCTTACATTTCCTGGTTACACGCAATACACCGTAGTGGCCACTGATCACCATAAACAGGCCTCGGCCCGATTGACTGCGGATTGTGTTATACAATACAAACAAAATATGAAACAGTAGATGGTGCTTTTGAAGACCACAAAACTAAATTATACTGTTGAAAAAAGTGCCATAGCTGTTCTGTACTATAGTGATGGTGTGACCATGGTATTTTGATACACACCAATGTTTCAGCACTATATCATGGTTTTTGCATGGCATTGGGACATAGTAAGGTACTGTGGCTTGTGGAATATTTCTAAGAAGTGTCATGCCAGTGTCACAGTTGCTCACACTGGGCGGCCTTGCCCTCGTGAGCATTCATCCAGAATGCCGCTATTGTGTATGTTGGCAGTAGATCTCATCACTGATTAGAGAACAAAAGCAGCGACAGCAAACCTCGAAACATCTTGATGACAATATGCACTCGGTCTGATTCCACATCTGACGTGTGTCTAAATCAAAAGGTCTCTCGGCACATGTGAACATTCACTTTCTCAGCTCTGTCAACACTATATTGTGTAGATCGGCTCCTGCAGCCAATGTCTTCTGACCTCACTGGTCAAATTTACTATAGTTGGATTTCATTTTGTTAAGGGTTGATAAGAGTTTTTTATTTAAATTAAAACTGATATTAAACAAATCTGGGTCATGTTTATCATATTTATAGATAGATAGATAGATAGATAGATATGCATTTATTTTATTAAAATGTAAATAATATTGTGAAATATTAAAACAGTTTATAGCATTATTATTCAGGAGCTGATTTACTTAGATTGTCTTTACTATCACTTTTTAATCTCTGGAGTGCTTCCTTGCAGAATAAAAATACTATTTTTTTTTTTTCATTTTATTTAATTTTTATTTTGCTTATTTTAATCTAATTTATTTTATTTTGTTTTACTTATTTCATTTTAATCTTATCTATTTTACTTTTAATTGGTATTCCATCATGGTTTCCATAAAAAAAATTAAAAAAAAATTAAATTTTAAAACATAATTCAATTAAATAAAAAAAAGGCAGCACATTGTATAATTTGTAATTTACTGGATTTGACATAATTAGACTAAAAGAATATCAAATATATCAATTATGATTTATTTTAGGCTATATTGCTATTATTACTACTACTAAATGAACACCTCGACATGTAGGCATATTTGTGTCACTCACATCCCATTTTAGGCCATTAGTTCTTCTTTTCTTGTGCGAGATCACAAACTAATAGGTCACTGATTCCACCAATCCCAGACAGAGTAAAGTGTGTGTGTGTGTCCTCCCCCCTGTTGCGCAGCTCTGGCGCTCCTCCAGCTCTCACTCAGGAGCTCCGACACAGGAGCTATTCCAGGTATTTCCGTGAGTGACAGGGTTTAATAACATGTAAAAATAATGCTCTATTATTAAGGGCCTGCTAACGAATTTTTGGGTCCCTGACAAGAGCAGTGACCCGGGCCAAGGTAGCGGCTCCTTTGGCTTATCTCTGTCAGAAAAAGAGTGATGAGCTGCTGAATATTCACCAACGGGCAGCTCTGTGTTTCTGCCGCCGCTGGTTTACATGAAGGCTATGAAGAATAGGCACATCCATACTGTAAATGCATCTGTGTCTAGTACGGTATAAGTAAAAAAAATCACCAGTCTCCAAAATGTGCTGCCCATAAAGCTTTCAGCCATTAAAAAACAGTAAATATTGCGTATTTTTATTCTAGGTAAGTCAGTGGCTTAAAAGTGAGATTTGAATTGATCTGAATTGAGGGTTTGATTATTGCTTTTCTGATTGAGTTAAACCCATATACATCCCAGTTCCAAGCAGAGCTACTGAAAAAGTAATTTTTACTCACAGTTTGTTATTTTTGAACAGTGTGAACTGCAAACCTAAATACAAAGCTGAGTGATGTTTTGCTATGTTGCTCAGATTTCACGCAAGTCCATATTCTGGAAACATCACTCAATAACCAGCTCGATATGGGAGCTCTTCAGGTGTGTGCTGGTCAAAAAAAACACGTTTTTGAAGTCCGACAGTAAGAGCATTTGGAACTGTCCTGTTAATTCGCCATGTAATTCAACGTGAAGTTAGCGTTAGCTAACAACAGAGGCATTACCGAGATGTCTAAGAATGTGTGGCGAGCAGCGATCCCAGCCGTAGATAAGGTCCCATCTGTTGCGCTACCTCCAGCGGGCCTATAACTGGAACCAGACAGGTCCCGTCACTTGTTCGCTGGGTTTCGAGGCCTGGCTTGGATTAGAACCAGCGTCGAGCCACGCTAGTTATTATTGTAGATTGGAAAGGGCTTTCTTCTTCTCTCTAGTTTCCTGGCAGGATTAACGAGCGAGGCTGTTTTTCTCAGGACGCTATCAGTAGATCTCTACAGGCGGCCACAGTCCGTCAAAACTCGGCCCTTCCGTCTCGCTCAGGACAAGGCATGTGACATCTTTTACTTCTTTAACGTTAATTTAATTAGATGTGCCAGCAGGCAAAACTTTGTTTTAGTTCCTCTCCCTTTTCGGGGCGAATGGATGTTGTGTTTGGCTGAAGACAACGGTTGAGCGGGTGCAGAATCATGTGGAGCGGAGGGACCGAACAACGGACTGAATAGATAATCGTTTTGAGCAGAAATCTCGCTGAAGTCTCTACGAGGCGTCCGGCTGTTTTCTACATTTGATTTGTGTGTGGTGGTTCTTACTAAGGGAGCCTGTAAGAGGACATGATGATGGTTAGAAGAAAAACAATGTTTTAATGGTTTTGTGTTTTCTAGCCAAAGGTCTCCAAGAAACGTTTCTTTCATTTTGCTAAATATTTGCATTCTCTCTCTAAAGTATTCCTCCACAAAAAGAAATTTCACGAAATAGGTGCATTCTCTTGCTAATTGATTGCATTCTCCCAAAAAAGTCTCTGATAGCGACGTACAGTGAAATCTCCGAGGGCCACATTATGCAAGCGTACAGGTGTCCCTCCTTTTCTTTAGACCCCCTTCCGCTCGGAGCCATGATTCGAGCACATTATTACAAACTATAAATACGGCAGATTGTGTCCTGCGATAAATCAAAACCTTGAGTGTGCGATACCAAAATAAACACGCTGCCAACTGGAGGGCCAATCAGAATCCCTCAAATATACCAAAACAGGAGGCCCGCTGACAAGACACATTAAGCGTGACATGCTGAAAGCGACCGGCAGGCTCTTGTGTCCTAGTGACCTTGCTTTAGGAAAAGATCAAACCGTCGCTACACCATCCCAACCCAACCGTGCTTCCAGCCCCACGTCAATCTTAACTAACCACATGGACCGGTGCTCAATTACGAATGTCTTAATTAATCTGGACAAAAGACTAATATTGGCTTGGCATGGGGACTGGAGTCTTTTGTTTTTAGAGTGAGTAGGTTGGTGGTGGAGCGTGAAAAGATCAGCGTTTTGTTCAGGCTTTCTTGAGATGCAGAAGCTTGGCTGTGTAACTCTCGCTCGGCCAGATCCAAGATTCAGATCTGTACCCAATTAGCTGGCTCATAATCACAGGCCCAAAATTCCTGGCCCACGTTATGGATTTAAAGAGAGGAGATGTGGAAGAAAAGACAAGAAAATGTACAGGACCACGGATCACTGCTATTGAAAACAGTCCGGCCAAGTTAAAATTGTCTTAATTGAATCTGCTATGAAAATGACTAGGTGTATGTTTTATTCGATAGAACGGGTGGCTATTTCATTTATATAT
>JAUMHP010000079.1:12208319-12226278 GCA_032361065.1 Enteromius trimaculatus | reverse complement strand
AAACAGAAAAAAATATATATATATTTTTTTTTATTATTATTATTTTATTTTTTTTTTTTCAGGTTTTTTTATATATTTTTTTTTTCAGGTTCATGTTTTGAGTTTTAGTTTAGGATTCATAGGCGTTGAAAATTTGGCCTAAACAACTCTGTTACAGTACATCTTTTTTGTTGTTGTTGTTGTTCATTATTGACCTACAGAGTCCAGATAATTGTACTGCAGTGGTTTTCTTGAAATTATGAAATTATAAAAACTAGTTACAGTTTAAAGGGTTAGTTCACCCAAAAATGAAAATTCTGTCATGAATTACCCTCGTGTTGTTCTAAACTTGTAAGACCTTCGTTCATCTTCTGAACACAATTTAAGATTTTGTTTATGAAATCAGAGAGAACCGTCTGTCCCTCCATAGACAGCAATATAACTGAAATGATCCCAGATCCAGAAACCATTGGTTAAACAGTCCATGTGACATCAGTGGATCAACTTCAGTTTTGCCGCACCACAAGAATACTTTTTTTGTGCAAAGAAAATAGCATAGAATCAGCATGCCATTCTTCTCGCCTGACTTAAGTCTTCCACCCTTATAGACAGCATCGCAATGCATACGCACGTTTTAATGCATTGACATACTGTAATCAGACTTGTTTACGTTCGGGGAAAGCATGCGCAGCTCATGAACGTAATTTGTAAGTAGAGAAAGCATACATCCGTTGTGATACTCTCGAAAATGGGGGAAGACGTGAGTTATAAGAGAAGAATGGTATGCTGATGATATGCTATTGTTGTTTTCTATGCACAAAAAAAGTATTCTCGTAGCGTCACAAAACTGAAATAGAGCCACTTGATGTCACATAGACTGTTTTTGGCAACATTTCTGAACCTGTGATCATTTAAGTTGTATTGCTGTCTATGGAAGGTCTCTGATATCTTAATTTGTGTTCAGAAGATGAACAAAGGTATCACATGTTTGGAACGACACAAGGGTGAGTAATTAATGACAGAATTTTCATTTTTGGGGGAACTAACCTTTTAATAATCTTGAATTAGCAAACAATTTGATTGCCTGCAGGTGTTCTTGAGGCAAAGCTCTTCAGAATGAGAAGATCTGTCATACGATGTTCATAAACACAATATACAAAATGTGATACTACAAACTGAGGTACTCGCACATTAATAGGTTTTTAAAGTTGAAGTGTAATCAAAGGTGTCCTAACAAGAATGGGAATTGTTTTGGTTTTGGGACAACTTTGGTTTTAACTTACATGTAACATGTTCTTAAAAATATGTACTGTATGTGTGTGTATTTATACATAAATAATAAATATACACAGTACATATAAATATTGTGTGAACTAAAACCAAACTAAAGCCAAACTAATTTTTTTGTAATTGTGATTATTCATTTGACAGCACTAGTTTAAAACCTATTTTTATAGGGTATTTTTGTTCCAATTTAAAATTGTAATTCATACAAATTATGTATTTATGTTTCAGCTTGTTGTCTACAGTATATCACTATATCACAAAAAATATGTTTAATTTTGTATGTTATAGTATGTAATATCGATCAATTACATTTCCTTTGAGATTTTTTTAAAAATAATTTCCTTGACTCAATATTTGACAAGGCACTGAAAAGTTACATTTATATATAAAATCAGGATCATAACGGAACGATATTTGATAAAATATGTGATTTAAAACACATGACAAAAATGTAGCATATTGCTATTTAAACGTCACACTTGCATACTTTTAAATATTACACTGCCCAATAAGCAGTATGCTAGATTTCCAAACACCAAGTCTGCTTCAGTCTACAGTTCATTCTGTGATTACCTGCGTCAGTCATCAGACTCAGCTCCCGTGGGATCGTCTACAGTGACGGGCGCCACCAGCCGCTCATACGACACCACCATCATAATCTGTTAAATTACAGAGATGTCTTAGCATGTTTTCATACTCTTAAGATTCTGACATCTTGTACTAGCCTCAATGTTGGGAGATAATATAGCAAAAGCATTCAGCTGTGAGCACTAGCTTCTCCAGACTTACAGTGAGCAGGGCGAGCAGGCCCATCATCAGCCCCAGCATGATGTACAAGTCCGAGGTCAGACCGCCTGCCCAGAGAGGCCCGAAGATGGTGGCCAGTCCTCCGACAGAGCGCCGGATCCCCTGACTGAACCCTGAACACAAAGGCCTGAGCTTCAGCAAACACTGACTTGGAAACCAGAAAGACTAGAAACGTTTGTCACTTTGTGTGTGGATTAACAAAGCCTCGCCCTAAAAGTTGAAAAAGACTGAGAGTTATTTTTGCACACTCTGAAAGCTTGTTTCCAGCACTGAATAAATAACAAACAAAATTAAAAATTGTAACTCTTCACTATTCCGAATTTTTTTTCTTACAATTAAGAGTTTATATCTAACAATTCTGAAAAAAATAGAACTGCAGGATATAAATTCTCAAGAAAGTTATAATTGGGAAACTAGAGCCAGAATTGCAGAAACAGTCAGAATTTTAAGAAAATCATCACAATTGCGAGAAAAAGAATTGAGGAAAAAGTTATAGTTCAGAGAACAAGACAATTTTAAGAAAAAAAGTCAGAAGTGTGAGATATATAAACGTAACTGAATTGCCCGAAAAAGTCATGATTGTGTAATATAAATTCACAATTGTGAGAAAAAAATCTGAATTTTGAGAAAATAGAGTTGTGAGAAAGTTCATAATTGCGAGAAGAAAAATCAGAAGTCAGAATTTTGAGATACAGACTTGTGATTGCAAGAAAAATGTCAGAATTGTGGAAAAAAGTCACAATTTTGAGAAAATAAAATTGTGAGAAAAAAGTCACAATTGCAATAAAAAGTCTTAATTACAAGAAAAACGTAAATTGTCAGAAAAAAAACATAATTGTGAGAAAAATTAAGAATTAACAATAAATAAATAACTGTCAGAATTGTATGGAAGAGGATTAGGGCCAAGCAATAATAAAAAATTGTAATCATTTTGAGAATAAAGTCATTAAATTTCTAGAAAAAAAAAATTAAATTTTGAGAATAAACTCGTTAAAATTACTCTACGAACTACGCCTCTGGAGACGCTGACGGACACGCTCCAAAACACGTCTTTTGTTCTGCACTTTTATCTCGAATCATGAGTGTTTTTTTATCTAAATTTAACAACTTTTTCCCGCGTTATTTAACTTTTTTTTTAATCTAAATTTAACGTCTTTAAATCTCGTAATTTAACTTGTAATTTAATTTATTTTCAACATTTTATTTCGACTTTTTTTCTCCTAATTTAACGAGTTTATTCTCGAAATTTAGCGACTTTAATCTCAAAATGATTAAATTTTTTATTATTGCTTGGCCCTAATCCTCTTCTGTAGAATTGCAAGAAAAGACCAAGAAAAATATAAGAATTGCGAGAAATTTTTTTCATTTCAATATTCCATTTTGAATTCCAAAAACTCAACAATTGCAAAATGAAAATTCAGAATTGAGAGGTAAAGTGTAACAAATTACCAACCGGACCATGTAACCAACCTGTTGATCTGTCCCGTTAAAATTAAATTTTAGTTTGCTTATTTTAGTTTGAAACGTTCTAAGCAGCTACTGTCTTCTTAGGACTAACCTTGCGTCTTCTCTGATGTAATTTTGGAGAAGAGAGACACCTGGGCCACTGCCACAAAAGGAAGGCCCAGGACCTGAAGGAAAACACCAATGATGAACTCCGCCAGCTGCCACGCAAATCCGCCTGAACCGAAGAAACAACCGTGAGCCGTAAGGGATTTTACAGCTTATGAGCACAAGATCCACAATTCTGTGCGTTCTTACCCTGAGGATTGGCCAGGAAGATCAGGCACCAGACACAGGAGATATTGCAGAGGATGAGGCCGACAGCCAGCACCACTCGCTCCGCCACACGCTTGCTCAACCAGCGCACAAACAGGAAGCCAGCGATCACCTCCACGCCACACACACAGTACATGATGCTGTTCTCCAACTCGCCGAAGTTAAAGAACTTCTGCGTCAGAGGAGTCACCATAGTCTGGAGGGACAACAACATTTCACACTTAAGAAATAATTACTGGCCATATAAAGTAGTGCAAGTGATTTCCACCAGCTATAAATGTAAATCCCTTTTATTTTCCAAATCAATTCCTGAATTTGAAATGAATTAACAATTGGGTGAAGAATTGTTATCCGAATTTAAGTTTTGGGCACAAAAATGCTATAATTTAACTGATTTAAATGTTTCGAGTCTACCTATATGTAGCATTTTCAAGGCCTTTGAGGTTAAATGGACACCTGGGTGTATGGCTGACACATCGAAAGCACATTGGAAATGGACGATAGGTTCACACACACAACTGAAATGATTAAACTATTATATTAATACAAACACACAGACACAGGCATACATTCACACATATTGTGTTGCAATTTTAGATATTTGAAATAAATGTAAGGTGACAATTATTGCAAGTCTTCTCTGTCAAAGAGTTTGTGTTATTTTCATGTTTCACTGTAATAATTATCTGGCAAAATTGTAAAAAAAAAAAAAAAAAAAAAAAAAAAAAAAAATGTATGAGAAAATGGTAAACTTTAAATAATTGTGATTTTAAATGTTATAAAGGACATTTTATAATGTCTGCATCAGCAAACGTGTAAAGCACTGTTTGTGTGCTCATTAGTGGTCTTCCGCTGCCATCCAGTGGTTATTAATTGCAAATAACCGTGTTTAAAGGTGCTCTATGCTCGATGTTGCAGGATTTTAGCTCAATTTCATTTTTATCTCAATCCGTATGCATCACCCCTCGATCGTCTTGCTGTCTGCCCTCTGAATACACTGGAAAAAACCCGGTCACGAAAGACAACACAGAGGCTGCAATACCAAAACAAACACTAGGGGCACAGGATGTTCATCACAACAAAAACAAACTTCGGCCAGCCAATCGGCAAGAAGAGGTGGGATATAACGCGCGCATAAAGTTGTTCAGAACGAGGAGATCTATGATATTATATGAAGATATAGTGCATGAGTGAATGTATGAGGGATTTCAAGATCCTTTACTCTGGAAATATTGTGTTTTTGAGGGCTTTTTTAATGGTTATAGTTAGGGCTGGGCGATTTGGCCTAAAATCGAAATCTCAATTAATTGAACATTTTAACTCGATTATGATTAATGAACGATTATTTTGCCCTCATAGTTCACTGACAAATCTTGTACAGTAAATATACGCACATAATACAAATGAGAGATTTTTAAATGAAGGGTGCATTACTTGATTTTAAAACAACTGAAGTAAACCCGCATCTTCTATCTATGATTCTTTAACTGAAATTAAAGCACACATTGTCTAAAACTAACAGTCACTTTGTTCTTATAAAAAAAGTAAAAAATAAATTGTTTTCAATGTTTTTCTTATTAAAAGTAGTAAATAAGCAGTATCTCTTCTAATATTATTAAAAACAAAAACTTTTGTATATCCTGTAAATAATATTTTAAACAGTGCATTTCTTGCATTTTCTGTAAACAAATATTTTAATGTGTAGTGTATCAATGTAAACAACAGATTGTTGTAATGAAAATAGAACTCTCCTAAACACGCTTGCATGAGGTGTTCTTAGTGATCTTGTCATGTCACTATATGAACATGAATTTTACTCCAAGTTCTTACTAAGAAACACGAGCATGTTAAACTTTTCAGGTTATGTCTTGTACATTAGAGTGCGGATCGGGCCGCATTGCTCTGCATGCTTGCTGAGACTCATCTGTCACATGTTTTAACCGTGCTTCATAAAGGTTTGTGTTTTTGTTTAGGTTTTTTTGTCATTAAGTTGCTCATTATGAGGAGCATATGCAAATGATATGCATATTGTGTGGATGTGTGAAACACCACATGATTACAGAGCAAAAACAACTTGTTAGCGCCAACTAGTATTCTTTCAGAATTCGTTCAGACTTTAGGGGCAATGATTCGAATGTGCTCACCAGGTTTTGTTCCAACCGACCTCTGTTAACCTTGTCTAATAAGTGCGCAAATTTCATTGGTCGATGGCGGCCATGTTTTTTGAGATATGCCAATGTCCTCATAGAGGCTTGTGCCAGTTTGGACCAAGTTACTGCATATCAATTTTTAGGCCGATCGGCCGACCGGGTGTCTAGTCACAGCTCAAAATATGTTTTTTTTCTGACTCGTAGCACCTCCAAGTGGCAGAGCTACGTAATCTTTTTGTATTTTACTAAAGTTTGAACGTATACACGTGTACCAAGTTTGGTGAAGATGTCTCATTCTGTTCCAGAGTTATAGTCGGAATAACATTTGGCTAACGTTAGCATACACGCTAATTGGCCAACTGTTTTGTGCCAAAATCAAAATGTCAACTTTTTTTTTTTTATAATTATTTACATTCAATGTCCAAAGATTATTTCTGCAGTGGTTTGGTTCCGATCGGGCGAAAAACCTAGAACTAGTTCGTTAAAGTGGGTTACGTATAAAGCTTAATTTTGTTGGAAAACAGTGCGCCTTACAGCAAGGTGTACGCAGGTGTGCACTTTTGTTCAGGCTAATGCAAGGATTGCAATGATGTGAACTTTTTTAATATACAACAAACAGTTTATGGCAAAAAATGTCAAAAATCTTTGTATAACATTGAGGGGTTTGTGGCAAATTCAAATCAAATCAATTCAAAATGTGTAGAATGTGTAGCAAATTTAAATTAAAATCCAACTCGATCCATTAATTCCATATCAACATTCAGGGAATTTTGTGGCAAATTCAAATCAAATCAAACCAATTTCAGTTCAGATTCTAATTTTAATTCTGATTCATTCAAATTCAACATTCTGGGAAGTGTATGGCAAATTCAATTTAATAGCCAAATCAAAACAATTTTAAATTCCATTTAAATTCCAATTCAGTCTTTTATGCAATGTGTGGCAAATTGCACATTCAAGTACAAATCAATTCTAATTCAACATTCTGTGAAATGTGGCAATTTCAAATAAAATAAAATTGCCAATGTCCCCATAATTCCAAAGGCTGGTGGTGTTTTTTGTAAGCAGTAGTGTTAGGTGTAGGGCAATAAAGCAAGCAGTTTGTACAAAAACCATTAGGAGAGTTCCAATAAACCACAAATGCCAATGTGTGTGTTTGTGTGTGTGTGTGTGTGTGTGTGTGTGTTTTCACCTCCAGAGCTGTCTGATTAAACAGTGTGATAAACTGAGCAGCCAACAGCACAACCACCTCCTCTCTGAGGAACTCTGCAACATAACCCGTTTTATTAGATAATCAGTAAACAAATAGATCAAACTAGGTTTCCAGATTTGGTTTAAAGTAAATATAAAGTAAAGGTTTAAAATAAGGTTTTTAAAGTATGGCACCTTTGAAAGTTTAACAACAAATTCTATGGCAATGATATTAGTATACGAATAATTGCAAAGATTTAGAGTTGACTCTTTCTTTTAAGAGACAAGAACGTTTTACATGGTGCACTTTCAGATTTCAAACTTTGCAGGATGTTTTCGCTCACTTAGAGCTGTGTTAAACAATGAATAAAAGAATTAAAAATCCATAATGGGACACTTTAATTCCTGTTATTTTGATTTTGATCATCTGTAATTTTGCTCTTACCCCTGCTGGCACTGAAGTTCCTGAAGGGACTGGACTTGACCTCCTCAGGTGGAGGTGAAGGTGGAGGGGAAACATGGGTCACGTCTCCGTTGGCCACTGAAGAGGTCCTGGACTGGACGCTGGTGACCGTCCCGTATGAGCCAGTAAGCTCGTTGGGCCCAACCAAAGGTTTTCCCTCTTCTTCCTCCTCCTCCTCCTCCTCCTCCACCTCCTCCCGCTTCCTCTGTTGCGTTTCGTCTTGAGGAGTGAAGTCCCAGTACAAGAACAGGACGACAAACTGAAGAAGGATCCACAGAAAGCACATGAAGAGCTGAAACACAATAAAACACATTTGTTTATAATACATTTGCAAACGTCCAGATGCTTCAAACCATGTCGCTGAAAACATGCAGGATCTTACCCCCGGGGAAGTGTATTTGTTCACTGTAAACGGTCCGATCTGGAAGTTACAGAGTCTGAGAAAGATATTGAATGCAGGACCTAGAAGACGACATAAAAAAAACGATGTATGAAAAAACTGAAAATTACCACACCAATTAACTCTGTCATGTAAGTATAATTCATAAATATATAATCATTCAATTCAAGGTATTATTGTATTTTTAAAGCATTGTAATTATAATTTTACAATATAATTATTAAGACTCTCATTAAGAAACCTCAACTAGACCCTAGTGAGGTGACAAATTACAGTCCCGTTTCAAATCTTGCTTTATGTCTAAAATTTATGTGTTTGCTCATCTATGTAGGATTTCAAATAAAAGACTTGTTTCTTGCGTCAGACCAAGGCTGCATGTCACTGCTAGTTTTGCACATATCATGAAATCCACATAGGTCGATCACAAAACTATACAGGTATTTAAAGGCAGGCATAACAATGGTTTTGATCCCTCTTTTCCGATGCTGTCAGTGTCTATTTAAACGAGGAATCATCTCAATTAAATCCAGTGAAGTACGGAGTACCACAAGGATCTGTCCTGGGTCCTCTGCTATTTTCATTATATATGTTGCCCATTGGAAATATTATTAGCAAATACAGGTTTTGTTTCCATTGTTATGCTGGCAAGTGATCTTAGCTTGTTTAAAACGTAGCATACTCTTATAATGTATATCATAACCTTGTACTTCAGTTATGTATGATCAAATGCGCATTAACATTGTTTTGCTTTGGTTGAACTGCAGCTATGCTAATTTTATTGCTTCTCTGCTTCAGCCACGGGATTGACATCCACAAACATTTGCTTACAAACAGGTATCGACTAGTGCTAGTCAACGATTAATCACATTCAAATACATGTTTTTGTGTACATAACATATCTGTGTGTGCATTGTATATTTATTATGTGTGTATATATATATATATATATATATATATTGTGAAGGGCGATCCCGATTGGAGATCAGAGTCGTCCTGCCAACACACAAGGAGCACCTGGAGATCGTCAGCATGGGCCAATTAAGAGACCGCCATAAAAGAGGAGCGAGAGCGGCAGAAAGGGAGAAGTATCTCCGATGCAGACGTACTCACTGGCTTTCTGTTTCCTCACCCCTAGACTCGCCGTGACCGAATTGGCCCAGGAGGCCCACGGGAGAGCACTGTAGCACGGAGACCACAACCAGGGACTCGCACTTCATTGCGAAGTGGAAAAAAAGCAAAGGACGTGACGTGGCCAGGTATGGTTTCCCATACTTGGAATTAGTGCTCTGCATTTAACCCACCCAAGTGCACGCACGCAGCAGTGAGAAGTGACCAACCGCGCGCGCACACAGGTGTTGAAGGTGTAGAGAGTGCTGAGAATTCACTCCAACCACCTACAATCCCAGCCGGATCCACAGACTTTGGGTTAGACTCTCTATCCATTAGGCCATGACTGCCCCCTGTTTGTTCACCTTTGCACCAAATAAATCCACCCATTTTCATGTACGGTCTGCTGATTTATTTTTACTGACCAATGAGAAGCCCAGCTTGACGGCAGGCCATAACCGCAGCAAAAACAGTCGAACGGTCCTCAGGGGCTGTATTTCTAGTCAAGAAGCCGAAGATCGATGATCCAGCACCAGTGCCAATACCTAGAGCATTACAAAGGGGTTAAATCACTAAAGCATACAACACAGAAATAACCTTAAAAGAATTCGACTGAACCTTCACCTGCAACTAGACGACTGCAGAGCAATAACCATTTTGAGTATCCCATAAAATACATGAAATTACCTAAAAACAGACAGAGTTGTTACCCACAAGCCAGCAACATTACAAGTGTTGTCTTCATTTAAAGGAGTAATTCATCCAAGACGTAGATGAGTTTGTTTCTTCATCGGAAATGTAGCATTGCATCACTTGCTCACCAGTGAAAGTGAATGGGTGCCGTCAGAATGTGAGTTAAAAATGTCTTAAGGATGGGTTTGTTTCTTATAAACACACTGCTGATTGATTTACAAGACATTAATTGAAGGACTGGAGTGGCATAGATTACTTGAGGATTATTGTGATGTTTTTGGGCTCTCATTCTGACGGCAGCCATTCACATCCATTGGTGAGCAAGTGATCAAATTTTGCATTACTGTAAACCTGATAAAGAACTCATCTTGGATTGGCTGAATGTGAACACATTCTAATTTTTGGATGAACTTTTGTTCCTTTTAAGTGTATACTTACCGACAATTTCAAAGACATTAGCGAACAGGATGATTTTCTTGGTGGTGAGTGTGCGATCTGACCAGAAGCCAAACAGAGGGCCAGCGAGAAGTCCGCTGAAGCTGAATGCTGATAGGCTGAGACCAAGAAAGTACGGTGCTGCACTTAACGTCTGGAGATACCTCCATATTGTGGGCAAAATCACAGCTGAAATGAAAACAGACACACATTAATACATCACGGGCACATATGATCTGGTACTTGACAGCTAGTTAGATTAGTAACTAATGGCAGTACATTAACAGAGCAACTTTCTGTTCTGAAAAACTCTCAAGAATCTCTGAACACAAAGAGGGATTCTGAGACAGGCATGTCTCATATATAAGATATGCTTTATTAGAAGCAAGTAACAATTCAATCACGGTTATTTGCAACATCACGTTGAACATTTGTGATGAATGTGTCACCGTCTCTTTGTTATTACTGAAGGGCAATTTACATCAAGAATTATCGAGCTACATTATTATTATAGGTTCCATTGTTATTTGTACTTTTTTTAATATTTATAAAGAGTTCAAATAACATAATACAATAATAGCAAAAAAAAAATTAAATTAAAAAAATATATATGTATAGTATGTTAAATTAATGATGGTTCCACTCCTTAGTAATTTAAATTCACGTCCTTTTAAATTCTAGTTCAACATTCTGTAGAGTGGCGGCCGATTCCATTCAAATTTGAGTTCAGTTCAAATTTCAGGGCAAATTCGAAATCAAACTAAATTCCAATCAAACATGCTGTGAAGTTACAAATTTCATTTTAATTCAGATTCAAATAAAATGCAAATCAATTTAATGTGATTTTAAATCGAATTCTAATTCCAGTTTAAATCCATTCATACTCAAATCTGAAACTTTAAACACATTATTTATATTATTATTTTATATATTTATGTGCAGCTTTAATTTGGCATAAGAAATGCACAATAATAATAATAAAATGCACAAATAAGCTGTTACTATGGTAACGTTCATGTATCGATTTTATATGTAAATACAAGTAGGCTATTTTAAAATAATTGTAATAGCGTCTGACACCATCAATATAGGCTATAACTCGTATTACACCGTACTACACCAAACTGTATGTGTCAATAACACTGTACCTGAGTTCAGCAGCATAACTCACCGTACTCTATACCGCTCAGTAAGAAGATCAGCCCTATAGTGAAGAAGGTCAGTCTCCTCTTGCGTCTGTAGTCCATTTCACTCTTTTTTTGTTTGGTATTTATGGCTTTTCGTAGAGATTGTGAACCATATTTATCGCGACGCGCGGCACATAATGATCAGGACACTGCGCCCAATTACTCAGTGCTCTCTACCGCACTGCATACTACATACTACACAGGCGCACTTTAAAAAAACACGGGCTGAACCAGTCAAGCCAGTGTACTTCAGACTCTTCTCTTCTCAACAGTCAGCAGCGTGTCAGTCCTGTTTATAACACTGCGCAGTGATTTTGACTGCAGCCACTGTAAACACGCACATTGGAACTCTCTCTCTCTCTCTCTCTCTCTCTCTCTGTGGCGTCACTACCGGTTGCCGCTACACTCATCGCAGTCACCTTGGTATTATTTAAACTACGCACAAATATAACGAACATAGCCATAACACGAAAAAAATACATTTTAAACGCACAAAATGTCTTTAACTCAGCTGTTAAAAAATTACCACAAATTAAATAATGTTTGACTATCTGTTAAACTGGCTTTTCATTGCGTTGAAACGTTACTCAAATATTTATATATATATATAAAAAAAAAAAAAAAAGTTTCTTTTACGCTAAACTTGTAATATAACCCTCTCATTAGAAATCTGTGACTGCATAAAATAAAATGAATAATAATAATAATATAGATAAAATAAATAGTTCACTGCTAAATGTTTATCAAACCATGTTTGTGTGTAAAGTTTGATTACGTTTGGGTTTTATAGTTGATTATAGTTTTTGTAATTAATCGCACACAATTATACAAAAGTAAAAGCGTGAATTGTTTGATTCTAAGACGTATACTTTCTAATCTACAATATGAGTTACAAATTTGTCCGGATTTATTGCTGGAAAATGACAAATTTCCATGAAAGACTGTTTCTGCCACTGAATAAAAAATGATTTAGATGCTAATTAGGACTTTTACCTCATTACCTTTTTTTCCCTTGCATTTGCGATTTTACATCTCACAATTCTGACTTCTTTTCTTGCGAGATATAAATTGGCAATAGCGAATTATAAAGTCCATATTTGACATCAATGATAGTTTTGAAAATGACAGAATTGCGAGATAAAATTTTGAATTATGAGACATATAATGGTCTTTAAAAAAATAATAATAATAAAAATTCAATGGCGGAAACAAGTTTTCAAAAAAGTCTTTCTCTTTTTAGTTACAAAAATTCTGATTTATACGTTTCTGTTTCCAATTCAGAGAATTCTTCAAAGAATATTTTGAACTATAATGTTCATAATGTAATGTATATGTGTGTAATGTATATATAAAGTCTTTCATATGCAACACAGGGGTTAAATAATATATTCTGCCCTCTCAGTAGACTTGTGCCGTTGCACCGTCTTGTGATTTCCATTACAGTCCTCACACTGCCTCGTTCATGTAGTATAAATCAAATTAAACCGGAGTCCCACTTATGGTGACATGAAGTCTTTTTGTTTTTGCTCAGCCTGTTACTTTTGTATTTGCTTATATTCACACGCCCCAGGAGGAAATTATTAAATAATAGCTTATTCCTAGTAAACACAGTTTTCTCTTTAACTGATAAACGGTTAAAAAGAAAAGAAACATACAAAATAAAACTGATTTCATTCATGTGATTCAACAGGATTCAAGCAACACGTAAGTGGTGAACATGATGACACAGCGGTTTATCAACAGGGCATTCGTATAATTTGAATATAAAACCACATACATATTTTTTTAATGAAATTTAGTATGCGCACCAATTTCCAGACAACTTTCCACAACGGGAAAGACTCAAAAGCTTAAAAAAAAAACCAAGTAAACAGAAATAAAAATGTAAGTTTTCTCAGTCCTTAGAAGCAAATGTCCCTACAGGACAGGAGACACAATCAGAAAGCAAGTTTCTTCATCAGTAGATAGACCCTGGAGTCCACTTCAAATCCGTGCAGATTATTAGCATCTCCCTGAAGTCGCATTAGCAGACCTCCATAAGACACATATGCAGATCTGCAGAGACACGAACACACAAATCGGTCTCGAAACAGTGATTACAATACATCGAAAATCAATGAAACTTTTTTTCTTACATCTGAAAATCACACATTTAACATTCTCTGATACATAAAATTCAGGCAACGTTTTAGATTTAGACTAATTGTATCGCATTTTTTGTACTAACTTCTAATGGTCTAAATACTAATGGTGTTCCACAAGGCTCGGTCTTGGGACCTTTTTGTTTTTCCATCATTTATTTACTGCCTGTTGGACAAATTATGACGACGTTTGGAATTAATTTCTACATCTTCTATGCCTAACTCTGTATTTCCTTTATCTTTTCCGTCAAGCTGAACATCCACGTGTTCGTCCGAGAAGCACGGGGTCCAAGGGCTTTGAGTTATGCTGCCCTTCATTTGAGGAACACCATCCTCAGGACATCTGTATCAGTCTTCTTCACGCTTTTAAATCGCCGTTTTATTGTGTTTCGTCTTGTTTGCTGTTGTAACACTGACACAGGGAGATTTTGTAAGCTGACCTTGAGTGCCATGAAAGGAGCCCATAAATATAGACAAATGAGTGAAGTCAAATTTGAAATATTAAGGCAAGCAGATAAATATGCATTACAAAAAAAAAACAAAAAAAACTACAAAAACATGAAACTCACAGTCTTGTCGCTGCTTCTGTTGAGGTTTCATCTCCTTCAATCCTATAAACTTTTCCATACATCACGTAATCGAACTGATCCGCCCTGAAAATGAACAACCAAACCCATAAACGGCTATGATTTAAAATAGCTGTTTTCTACTGTACGTGAATGCATTTAAAAATGGAATTTATTCCTGTGATCAAAGTTTCAGCATCAATTACTCCAGTCTTCAGTGTCACATGATCCTAATATGTCATTCTAATACGCTGATTTGCTGCTCAAGAAAATTTTTTACACAATTTTGTACATCCGAATGTTTTTCATTGCATTATTATGTATCATTTATTTTATGGTTATATATATACACTCTCCCCTCCAAAAGAAATACTCCTGGCAAAGTGAGGATTTGGACGATATCAGCATAAATCCTTATTTTTTAATGCAAATGCTGTACATTAAAGTAACTTGACATTATCATTGAAGACCAGCAATAATAGTTTTTAATGGCAATATAAACATGTCAAAATTGACCTATTATAGGAGGAATTGGACCGTGATGTCCGTAAAGAAGTGTCCAAACAGTGTAAATTATCTTTGGACAATCCATCAGGAGGCCTGGAGTAATATATCAAGTCAATGTTTGAATAAACCGACAGCTCGGATGCCCAGATTATTCAGAGCTGTAATAGCTGCTAATGCTGGATATTTTGATTCATCCAAAATTTAAGTATTTTCTATGTATTAAAATATGTTTTCGTAGTTTGTGTTGTCCCTTACCGGTGCAAAATGACCACAAATTAAATAGGATTCATGCCAATATTGTTCAAAACCCCACTTTTTTAGGGTGTTTCTAAACATTTGGAGGGTCGTGTATGTATAGTTGCGTTACCTGGACGGTCTGTCATCTTGAGGGTTGTACTCCCCATCATCTGGCGTCCCGTCCTCATACAGGGTGCTGGCGATTACCAGTCTGAACTTATCACCTGAGCAAACGATACGCCAGCATGAGGATGATACCACACCAGAACAACAACAACAAGAAGGCTGAAGAGCTTACCGAGATCAACAGGATAAATCTGGATGTTCACATCAAGGATCAGGTCCATTTTGAAAGACTCACTTTCACAGTGAAGACGAGATACTAATAACAACAAAGCTATACAGTTAGAATTTGTTATATTTAAACTTTTCAAAAATGTTTTATTGTTATTTATGCTTTTAAAGAACACACTTCTTAATAGGTAAATATAAGGATGACAATACACACAAACACACACACATACATACATATATATATACAAACACATACTAAAAATCATCTCACCCCTGTCAAACTTTTTCCCATCTGGATCAATATCCTTGACATCAAAGATATCCTCAAACAATATTCCAGCCATTTGCACACGACCTGAACTCTAAATGGAAAATTTCTCGATTGGTGACGTATTTATCCTGGTAACAATCACACAAGAGATTAACATTTCACATAAAACTGTTTAGGTTTTAAAAAATGTATGCATTCATGTCGATAAAGCCTCATTCTAGACAGCATTCTATCATTACTCATTTGTATTCGCCGCCATTTAAATAAACGATTTGTGCAAATATTACATACTTTCTCCAGATATAATGCGCGCAAGATCGTTCCAGTGAAAAATAGGAAATTGTGCAAAGCACAACAACTTTCTTCTCATTCAACACAAATATAAAACATGCCGCGAAACAATGTGCTTCACCTCTGGCCACGTGATTTACTACTACATCCGGGTCATGGCTCGTGTTTACGACAGCTAAGCACTGCATATATTTAATACTTTATAGCGAAGTAATATAAATAAATACAATTTAAATATTTCTGCTTTTGTACGAATGTCTTTTTAAACCTATAAATTCTAAAATAGCTCATATATATATATATATATATATATATATATAATTTTTTAAACATAAAAACAACAATTTCTATGTAATTGTAATAAAATGTAATCACATAAGTAAAAAAAAAATATATAAAATGTATTAATAAAAGTCTGTTGTGTTTCTAGCTTTTTTCGTTTCATTAAGCTTGAAAGACACTCATTTAATGAATTCCATTTAAAGTTGTAATAATTTCACTTGCTACCACGAAACCGATGTTTTTCCTGCTTGAAACTCTCCTGTCGAAACTGTTGACTCAAAAGAAACATCAACGTCCCAAAATACAAGCGACTACATTTAACCTCACGCAAAACTACAAAGATTTTACGACACATGTATCCGACAACCGACGGTTCCGTCGCGGTTGCTAGGAGAAAGCGTCTTCCTCATGGTTACCATCGCAGTTAGCAAAACAGCTTTTGCCTATTCATCTGAAATCGTCTTCAATAGCGCATATATCTGAACGGATTTGACGAAAAACACATCAGATATGTTCAGCGACGGTTCTACGTGAAATATAGTCGGTGAGGTGAGTTCTGTTTTCACGTTTAAACTGCAAACTGGCGTTAGAGCACGCGCACGTCAGCTAACCGATCTGTATTTATAAATTAGCGTTACATGTTTATTCAGCTTTTTTTTTATTCACGAATGCACGTGCAGCGTTTTTAGCAGCATATATCAACCGGTTTAACTTATTTCTGCATATCCAGTTTGTTTTGCTTCGAGATGAAGAAGAAAGAAGATAAAACGGCTCTCGGGTGACTTATTTGTGAAGCAAATGATGTGTTTTGTTGTGTTTGTGTCGATTCCTTAAGGGCTTATATGCAGCCTAGCGAGGCCAAAATGCTGTGAACAAGAGATATTTAGTATTTAGTAGTAACAACGTTATCTTGACGTCTCATATTTTCTGTTACAGTATCCTAGTTTTCAAATTAATGTACTTTTTTTTCTAGATTGTGGATCAATGAGCTCCAGAAAATCTGAAAAGATGGGTGAGGATCTGGCAAGCGAAAGTGATCTGCTGTCAATGATCAACGAGGTGGGCTAACATACATGATGTAATATGTAGATATGTATTTCGCATACAAGGACATACGGTGATGTATTATGTAACAATTTCCAGTATCTGAAGTTTGCTGAGTTTGAAGAGACTGCGAAAGTCTTTGAGAAAGAAGTCAAACACAAAGGAAAACCAGTCCTCAAAAGTGCTGGACACTCACGGAGAGACTCCAAAATCATCGGCATTCACGTGAGACATTTATTCAAAAATAGCATATACATTTAAACAGATAATTTTTTATAAGATTAGTATCCTTTAATGGCATTCTAACATTGTCTCTTTAATTACCTTTCCTTTTTTTGTTAGTGTTGTTACATTTTAAAATTGTTTTAATAAACGTTTTCATCTATTTGATTTTGATATGCATCTTTTTTATTATAATGCATAACAGAATCGGTTTGTTGTAGAGTGTTTCACAGATTAGCTCGCTTCATTAGGATTTTATTAAAAACATATCAATGCAAGTTTTTTGAATTTTTATTGTCTCTTTATATAAGCACTTTTTGTAAGAATTTATCATTTTGATCCATTTTTTTATTTATATGTGCAATTTTTAATTTGTACAATTGTTTATACACAGCTTACATTTCAGAAATATTATTCAAATGACTTATTAATTTAAATATTAATAAAATATTTATAACACAATGTATTATAGTTTATATGTCATTTATATATATATATATATATATATATATATATATACACATAATGAAAGCCGTCATTACCAGCCAGATCATTATTTGTACATTTTAATTAAGTATTTTTTATTTATATAGTGAAAAGCAACTAATAATATGCAGTTTTTATAA
>JAUMHP010000079.1:12180565-12195673 GCA_032361065.1 Enteromius trimaculatus | reverse complement strand
CTCCAGAGTGCTCAGGACCTCAGACTGGGCCGAAGGTTTACCTTCCAACAAGACAATGACCCTAAGAACACAGCTAAAATAATGAAGGAGTGGCTTCACAACAACTCTGTAACTGTTCTTGAATGGCCCAGCCAGAGCCCTGACTTAAACCCAATTGAGCATCTCTGAAGAGACCTACAAATGGCTGTCCACCAACGTTTACCATCCAACCTGACAGAACTGGAGAGGATCTGCAAGGAGAAATGTCAGGGGATCCCCAAATCCAGGAGTGAAAAACCTGTTGCATCTTTCCCAAAAAGACTCATGGTTGTATTTGATCAAAAAGGTTTTTTTTACTAAATACTGAGCAAAGGGTCTAAATACTTAGGACCATGTGATATTTCACTTTTTCCTTTTTAATAAATCTGCAATATGAGGTGCTGTGTGTACATTAATGAGGAAAAAAATAGCTTAAATGATTTTAGCAAATGGCTGCAATATAACAAAGAGTGAATACTTATGACATAAATGGTATATATTTGATCAAATAAATGGGGCATTGGTGAGCAGAAAAAAAACAACATATAAAATAATATTAAGAAAAGTAAAAGTCAAATAAAATGTATATTATTTGTATTTTATTTTTATTATACCTTTTTTCAAAAAGAAAAAAAGTTAATTAATAATGTAAAAAAACAAAAAAAAAAAAACTAACAAATGAATTTTGACATGCAATGTAAACCATGTAATCCCTCTCTGGACCAGGACACTCTCATTACCTTTAAACCCTTGACATTGTGAAATCCACATCCACAGACAATCTGCAAATATTCAGAGCAAACACTTAAAGATTTACCAAACTTGAGAATGTTGATATTCATAACTCACTGCATAAGGCTATGTGGATTTTTTTTCCTCAAACCAGTTTGGCATTAAACTAGCATGACTCACACACCCCATCAAAGAAGGATGTTTGTATTCGACGGGAAAAGGAAATTTAGCAATCCTCGCGTAACCACACATACCCTCACACTCCGGATTATGCGGAACTACCTGAGTCCGTGCTCACATGATCCTCCTACTCATGGGTTTCGGTGTAATCCTCCCCCAAGGGACGGCTTCTAATTGCATGTTTGAGATGACAGAATTTGCCGCTCTCTTTGGCTCGGTTGGAAATGAGATCCCGCAGGTGCAGCGCTGTAATGAGCATGGAGAATTCCTCTCACTAACCCCCTCCTCCAACCTCCCTGCTTTGAGACCACTTTATTCATTTATTTCAGGTCAATCATTGCATGTAAGTACACCTAACCCCAGAGTACTGCACGCACTCGCAACCGCTGTAAAACGCATGCTAGTCATTTACTGAATACTCACATATCTAAAAGTTCATTGACACACACACACATTTTATTTTTATTTGCAAGCCAATTATCAACATGTTCAATTAGTTTTTTTTTTTTTTTCCATTTCCAGGCATCCTCAATGCTGCGGGCGTCAGTCGCACCTCAGTAAGTTTTTGGTTTGATATAAAGATTGAATAAAAGATGATTAAAGTTTCTTCTCACAAGTAGTAGCAGGTTTGCCTGCTAAACATTTGGTAACTTGCTGTAGATAAGGGATTTTTAAAATTTTATTTATGTATTTATTTTATCTTTATCTTTTTCAAGGACCCCTTAATGTATGTTTTATTTAATTTATTTTAAATTAATTAAATGTAATTTTTATTGTATTTCATTACATTTTAATGCAATTAGATTTAATTTAATATTAATTTTAATATAATTTAATGCAGTCTAATTACATTTTTAGATAATGTAATGTAATTTTATTGTAATTGATTTTATTTTAAGTTTTTTTATGAAATTATTATTATTATTATTATTATTATTATTATTACATTTTAACATGTTATCTACTTAATATCTTTTACATTTGCATCTTTTACATGTCATATCATTCAAAAATAATTCTAAAAATGCAATCGAACCAGATTATGGAAATATTTGATTACCACCAGAGATGGAAAGTTTCCCATCAGTAACTTGAAGAGCCAGATCTGTTGTGCTGAATCATCATCCTTTTACTTCCTGCTCTCAGGAGGCCCAAAGACGTGCCGTTGTTGCCTTCACTTGACTATGAGAAGCTGAAAAAAGACCTAGTTAATGGATCAGATCGACTGAAGGGTTTGCTGCTTCAAGCTTTGCGCTGGGTAACTCCATTAGTAAACTATAAACACCACTGATATATCCCATCTTTTCTGACAACAACACAAAAAAAATCAAGAATCACTGCTTATGAGTTATTTTGTTGCTTTATCTCCCTGTTTGAGATATTTCCCTATAGAATAAAACCTTTTAAGGTATTGCCCTATAGAATAAAACCATTGGTTTTGACATGTCTATTGTCTTGCAATTTCCCAGAGGTTAACCAGATCTCTACACGGGGAGCAAAGGGACACGGTTTTACAAGCCTACATCAGCAATGATCTTCTGGAGCGCTACAGTTCCAAACAGGTATATTGCAAAAGTCTATCAGATTTAAATGAATATGAAGCTGTTACTCTAAAAAATTGTATAGTTTTACTAAAATAAAATACTAAAATAGCTTTATATTAAAATGCATAACATGGTTTTTATCTATTTTGACGCATTGTTTCCAACATGAGTTCTGCCCCTATACAAATATGTAAAGCTTTCAATTTTGTTATTCTTATCGATGCTAAAATAAACAGTCTGCCTGGAGACGTCACATAAAAATATAAACCTGTTATATATAAACATCAATGAATGGTGATGTTTTAAAGTATATTGTAGGATATTTTGGTATAGTATGAAAAGTCATAAACTGTTTTGAAAAACAACCAAATATATTTAAATTGCATTTCTATCCAGATGTTGATCTTATATGTTGTTGTTGTTTTCGCAAACCGCAATTAACCGCTATTAACGCATTTAAAATAATTAGTGCTGCCGATGACCCACTTCATTTGTAAAATGTGTTTACCCTCAGTCTTTCTCAGGTATTTAGGATGAAGCTGAATGTGGATGATCAAGTTTTAGCAGATAACGTGACATCTTGACTCATAATTTCCAATCCTTCTTAGGGCACCTTTCGGTCTTGGTTCAGGATGAATAGCAATATCTCATGTTACTAAAATCCGGAAAACACTTTGACAAAACACAAAAGCCGCATGAAAAGCAACACAAAAAAAAAACAAAAGCAGACTAAGTCTTTACCTAACTAGTTTTGTTTACTTTACAGAAAACTGTTCTATATCTGATGAAATCCAAAAATGAGATTGTCAGGCAGTATATGGCACGGCTCATCAACGCCTTTGCCTCATTGTGTGATGGTAAGCGGAAATGATTCCTCAAAAAAAATGTCTTCACTCCAAGCAGAGGTCTTGCTTTGTTTGTTCCAGTTTTATTGTTTTTCTTCCTTAAACCAGTTTGTGTGTCAGAGAGTGTAAACAAACTTGGAAAAACCCAAATACATCCCACTGATCACAAACATCCCTCCAATGCTCTAGGTGGCACTATAATGTGCATAAAAAAATAAAATTAAAATACATTTTTAAAAATTGTAAGAGGCTGAAATTTAAATTCTAATCCTAGTTGTGGATGTGGATTTAAATTTCTATCTTAAAGTTGCTGTTGTGTTTTTTTTTTTTTTTTTTACGTAAGGTGTGGTCACATTTACCGTTGCGCAACTGTGTTGCACGTCCTGGAGGCAAAACTCAGAACCTGAATTAAACATAAGAATGTATATTCTTTGTTTATATTTATTGATTTATTTTATGAAAAAACATACTTTTCTGAGCTTAACTTGCAGTCACATTCATTGCTCTGTAAATTTCCGCAAGCTAAATCTGGTTATTTTAACATGAATCCATGCAAGGGTGAAAGAATTTCACACAAGATTTACAGCAATTCAGTAGACTATTGACAGAAGACAATGCATATTTTTGCTTGTAAAAATTCACAAATGTAAAAAAATGTAGTCTGTAAACGGGGACACACAAACCACCTGGGCTGTAGGTGGGGCTATATTGTGGGCCTTTTCTATAGCTTTTATACTGCATGGACTAGAATCAAAATCCTGTTCTTGAATCTATTAAGATTTTTTGTCCATTTTAATTAAAAAACTATTTAAAATAAAAAAAAAAAAAAAAAAAAATTGTTGTTTGGTCAAATTCCCAAAAAAAATTTAATTTAAAATTGGCTAAATCATGTAAATTTGATACGAATCAACACACTCTGAAAAAAAACCCTAAGGGGATATGTACACCTTTGTATTGGTCACGTGTATTTGTTGCGCTGTTTACATTCACCATGTTGATGTCAGTGTTGACATTTTTGTTCTGTTACATTTAAGAATATTTGCTGAAATTTTGCTAATGTGACCACACCTTTTTTTCCTTTAAGCAGATATTGGCCAGTACTTTTTTGACCATGGCCCAAACTGAATTGGTTCTGAGCAAACTTGAATTTGTTTTAAGTTGTCAATTTTTTTATTTATTTTTAATTTTTTTTAGAACAGAATTGTTTTGCTACATTTTCGTGTTTGTATTTACTCCTGACGCATGTTTATTGCTGTCTTAATGTTGCACAACCAGGACGCATGTACCTGTCTCAGATACCCTCTTTGCTGAGGTTTCTGCTTGATTCTCTGAAGAACGAAGAGAAAGAGTCTGTAACGCGAGAAAACGTTCTTGCAGCACTGCAGAAACTCAGCCTACGGTATGCCGCTTGTTAATAAATGCTAACACACACAGACTGTAATCATGTGCTGTATCAGCTACAAGATCGGGTAAAGCATTTCCAACAGAACCCATTTTAAATCCCTGGTGTTTGTATATTTTCTGCTGTGTGCAGGCGAGCACAGCAGTCTGCTATGATCAGAGACGGTCTGATTGGCTGGTTGGTCAAAGAGCTTCACGACTCGGACTGTCTGTCCGACTACACGCTTGAATATGCCATCTCCCTCCTCATGAACCTCTGCCTGCGAACTCAAGGTAACAGATACTCTGCCACAATGATCCATCAATCAATACCTATCCAAGAGAATAAAGGTCCGCTTAAACAATTATTGTTCATCAGGCTTTGTTCCGTAGTTTGCACTCTTTTATTTGATTTGCTAAAGCAAATAGAGACATGTAATTTAAGTAGCACAGTGTTAACTCTGAAAAGTCTCACGCTTCAGGAAAGAAAAAATGCGCAGAGGAAGCCAAGCATGTCCTGAAAGTCCTGACGGAGCTCCTGGGACATGAGAACCATGAGGTAAATCAGTACCTGCTCAAGCGCTACATGCGCAAACAAGGTGTGTTATTTGAGTTTGTTCACCACCTTCCTGATCGCTGAATACCAAAAGGCGTAAATTAGCTTAGGCCTTTTTTACGTCAGACGATTCTCAAATAAAAAGGCTTTTGTCAACTTTGGATTTTAAAGGTTTGTATTGCAAATGTACCTTTAAGACACCCCCCCCCCCCACCTTTTTGAGATGTTTAAAAAGGAAAATCAATCTACACTATCACTTTCCATGACAAATTTGCTCAGTGCCACAAAACTAATTGTTAAAAATGTAAAGATATAATCTTTAAAAAATAAAAATGGCCAGACAACATACAATAAAAAAATAAAATAGGCCCAAGTATAGAACCCTGTGGCACATCGCAGTAATTTAGCTCATGTAGGGTAGAGCACAAATTCCCAAAAAAGACCTTTCCTTTAAATATGACTTAATGCCATCTGAGTTATCAAATGCTGATTGCATGTTTGTGTTCATGTGTGCAAATATAGATTCGGTACTATGTGAATGGAGCATTGTACAGCATCCTGTCCATGCCAGAGATACGAGAGGAAGCCAGACAGATGGTATGTGTTTAATCACGATTCATTCACGGTTGCAAGACAATTGCTTTGACCCCAGTGAGTAATAAAAATCCAATTCATTGCATCTGCCATACCAGTTTTCAAATTTAAACAGTAATGTATGATGCAACAATTCAGAAAGTAAAGAAAAAGTTTGATAGTTTGCTTAGAAATCCTAGAGGAAACATCAAACTACTCATAATCCTTAAGTAAAACCAGAAAAGTCACTGTCAAACAAAAACTACACCCTTTTTATATAATCTACTATATGTTGCATTGATGAAAATGACAGATATTTATAAAGATATTTATAAAAATGTTATTGCCTGTTTCGAATAAATGTTGCTCTTTTGAACTTTCTATTCATTAA
Source organism: Enteromius trimaculatus (assembly GCA_032361065.1). Lineage (NCBI taxonomy): Eukaryota > Metazoa > Chordata > Actinopteri > Cypriniformes > Cyprinidae > Enteromius > Enteromius trimaculatus. The sequence goes on along the minus strand of JAUMHP010000079.1, from coordinate 12,189,454 downwards.
AGAATCCTATATATACTATACATTTTTTTCTTCATCCCTCCCTTTCTCTAAATTCAGTTTAGTTTAATTTGTAATTGGCATGACATTTGTTACAGTGTATTGCCAAATAGTGTTTACATTGAATCTAGAACATTATTTATATTCATATACTGTAAATATTATATGTATATCACCCTGTGATTTTGCAAGTTCTTTTACTTAGAAATCATGGAGGGGTCTACAATTTTCAGCATAGGTGCATTTCCACTGTAAGAGGCAGAATCAAGGTTCTGGAGAGGCCTGGCCAGTCTCCAGACCTAAATCCAATTGAGAGTCTTTGGAGGAAGCTGAAACTAGAGAAGATCTGTATGGAGGAGTGCGTGCAGACCTGGTGAAGAACTACAGGAAGTGTTTGGAATTGTTAACAAAGGCTTCTGTACCAAATATTTAGGACTCAAGTGATCAAATACGTATTTGACACCGTAATTCCCAAATAATAAGAGGAAAGAATGTGATTTCGGGATTGTTCTTTTAAAATGCTGTCTCTTACAGTGGAAATGCACCTATGCTGAAAACTGTAGACCCCTCCATGATTTCCAAGTAAGAGAACTTACAAAATCACAGGGTGATCAAATACTTATTGACCTCACTCTATATAAATATATATATATATGCAACAAAAACATGTATGTTTTTAAAAAGAACAGAACAAAACAACATTTTGGAATTCTAAGCATTTTCTTCTTTTTTTTAATCTAATAAATATTGAAGTTGTGTTTTTTTGTTTAACTTTTTGAAGTCAGCCCAACGCATTTCAAATTTTGGATAACATGCATTTCTAAAGTCTTGATCGTTAAGGCAGCTGGCGAGGAAGTGTTGCTCTGTGGTTACAGTATGGGCAGATGTGGCTCTCTTTGGGCATCCAGTGCTGTTGATATGATATGACTTCTCTATAATTTAGATGGATATCTTTTTTGTGTTTTTATAATTTGGGCCAAATTTTGTAGATGCATATTTCAGTGTCCTGATGCTGTTGTTAGTCGTGTTGGTTTGTTTTTGCAGTTTGAGGACCATCTTAATCGAGGGACCCATTCAGGGTTTTATTCCATGATTTTTAAGGGCTTTAGAATTGTAGAGTTGGGGTTGCTCATTTTTAGATGTTTCCAAAATGTATTCGTAATTAGCATTGGTAACATTTATGGGTCACTGTTGTGCTTCTCAACTACAATCACAGAATACAGAAAGTGTGTGTGCATTGTTGTTGCATTTAGAGTATGGAGGAGATCTTACGCTGTTACAGTAAAGAAGAAAATCCTGAACTCAACAGGCAGATTGAATTCATCATCAAACAGCTTAACTCAGGTAAGAAAAAAGCTGAAAAAACAGTTCGACCTAAAAATGAAAAATCTGTCACCATCCTATTTATTCTTTTTCATACTTTTACTGAGTGTTTTAGATTTGGGTGCTTTATTTACATTGATAGAAGGTTTACTTGGGAACGCTGGTTTTAATAAATCAGTTTTTTATCAATGGATGTAGGTATTCAAGAGCGCACAGACAACAGTGCACTGTAGCAAACTTTATTATTGGTCAGGCCAGATTAGCCATTTGGAAGTCATGCAGACTGGCTGCTGAAGGAAGAAATATAAATATTCTTCAGCTTTTTACTGCTTTGGTGGAATCCAGATTAAGAGTGCAGCATAGATTCTTTTAAATGACCAACAACTTGCTTGAGTTTGATCTCAAATGGTGCATAAATGGAGCCTTAGTCTCAGTTTGTGAGGATGGGGAAATACTATTTAATTGATGATATACAGGGGCCCGTTTCAGAAAAGTTAAGTGAAAACTCGGAGTTAGTTAACCCTGAGATAAGAGAAACTCTGGGTTTTCTGTTTCCAAAATGCAGGTTTGTCAAACTCAGCAAAGCCGGGTAACTCAAGCCTGTTTCTGAAAGAGAGGTAACTTTTACTCCGAGTCAGTTACCGTGGTAACTTACTCTCTGAAACTAACCTGGTCGGGAGCAGGTTTTATTCTCTAAGTTTCTGTCCCTTTTTTAAAGATGCAGCGGTATTTCTCGCCGTAGCTTTAGTCATTTAATGCCCACATTTCGTTGCGAGAATGGCTTGTCCTTTTTTGGAGGATCCCATAGGTGAGGAGGATATTAATTTGAAGAAAATTACATTTATGTCGGGCAAGGATTTTGAGACCCAGAGTGGATTTTTTTGTCTTTTCCCCATAACGTTACATTTATATCCGTGTGTGCATTACATGCGTTATATCCACAATCGAACCCGTCTTTACTTCACTAACATCGCGCATTTATTTTTTAATATTAGCTGTAACTTTGCATGAGCGCATCAAGTTAAGCTGGAGAAAAAAAATGCCGATCTCTTTTTTTTTTTTCAGATGTTGCCATGGTGACTCGTAATATCTGTGCTCCATTGATAATGCCTTTTCAAAGTCAAGGTGTACAAGCTTAAATTGAGTTGATTGACCTAACTCAGATCAGCTGTTCTGAAACCCAAAACTCTGGGTTAGTCAACTCTGAGTTCAAGCTCCGAGTTGGTTGGACCTCTTTACTGAAACAGGCCCCTGGTGTTTTATTTTGTATTTTTCTTTTCTTTTTTTTTTTTCTCATGTCAACACATTGAAGTGTGATAAGTGTTAAAAAACTGCATACTGCATGCTGCATTAAACACAAAAAGTTTTTGAACATCCTGGTCACTTTTTTTTTTTCAGTGAAAGGCAGATTTATCAGGTTAAAAATAAATGGGGAACAAAAGTATCATAAAATTGCTCACTGTGACTAAATGAACCATCTTGACTCTTTTTATAAGGCTTTTATTATAGTTTTATGATTTCCTTTTTTTTTGACCATTCAAGTATACTGAATTGAAAAGATTTGCAGAAATGTTCCTGCTGCCTTTCGGTGTCTAATTCCCATATTTATGTCATTACTTTACTGATTCTTTTGTATCCATTTTATGATTCTGCCACATACAGCGGACATCCCTGAACATGAACCAGAGTCAGATGATGAAGAGGATGACGATGATGATGATGATGATGAGGTAACTCACTTATATAGTGTCTCCTGAGAAAGATTATTGCTCAATGTGATTTCTGATTTCACTTAAACTGTGTGACAGCCTATCGCTGCAATTTGCTTTTTATAGGCAGTTTGCAATTCAGTCCTTTTAATTCTTTGATCTTGTTAACAGGAAGATGTTATGGAAGCAGATTTAGATAAAGAGGAAGTCCTACAACCTCAGCCAAAAGAGCTCAGTGGGGAATCTTTGCTGACAACAGAGTATCTCGGGGTAAATCATCACTCTATGGTATATTTATGATCTGACGAAAGAATCCTAGAAACTGGTCTGGAACTTCATTTGATGTAGGTTAAAACTGATTAATTGGTGGTCTTTGACGATTCATAAAATGCAAGTCAATAAGAATCAATCGGTTCAAAAGAATGATTCCTTCTAAATGAACTGTTATAAATTGTGATTCATGTTTGCGCTGTCAGACAATCATGCGATGCTTTTGTAGATAATGACCAATATGGTGAAGATGAAGAAAAGATCATACCCTCCATCATCTCGCAGCGTAGACGAGCCCCTCCAGCGGCCCGTTACACCCAGTTCCCACAAGAACACCATGTAAGAGCTTAAATCATTTATAGATTCACTCCAAATCCAGATCCATAAGGATCCGTTTAATCATGCGAGTTTAAAACCATCTTAAATAATCTCCCTCTGTCTTTCTGTAATAATTGCATGCGTGCTTGTTTGATTCCATGTTGGGTATAGTCATCACTAATTATGTATCATTTTTTTGTAATTGAGGTGTTGTCATTGGAGGCATCTTAATTTGACATAAGATACTATCAACACACTGACTCTCGTCTGCAGCCAATGTGCAAATGTGTCAGTATTCATCTTTGTCTTTGTTGTCAACACTGGCGAGAAGTCAATAGCTCTGCCCTGAAGTCAAATAATGTTAATGTGCAAGCAGGATATGCAAGGCTTCATCCATACTTGGACATATCCTCATGGTTTCTACAGAAACGTATGGAACAGTGATGGGAATGACTGCAGACAATTGGTTGCGTGACTCTCACTGTTTTAACCTTGGTGAAATGTCATGAATGAAAGAGCACAACATTGTGAATACGCCCTTGATTGGGTGAGAGACTTTTTTGAGCTATAATCTATCCAAATACAATAATTGGACAACAAACTACTATTGCCAAAGTACTTGGGGTAGACAAAGTTGAATGGATGCCATTTAAGCCTGAGGAAATGGCTAAAATTTGTATATCGTTTGCCGTCACAGATTCTTCACGTTTTCTGAATTTGCTAACTTTGCATGTTGGTTATGGCAGTGTATGCTGGTATATGAGTTTGTGTTTATTTGCCTGTGCAGAGCTGGTGGTGATGGAGTCTACACTGTTAATCGACAGAGAAGTGATGATAGCCCCGCCCATTCTCACTTTAGTTCCCGCCCACCTACTCGCACCGGCAGCCGTCCCAGCACTGCGGAATCCATACACCAAACATTAGGTATGTGTGCCGTCAGCTGGCAAGTATTTAAATATGTGACAAAAATTGCTTTTTCACTTGCTTTCACATTGATTTTCTTTTTTTTTTTATCCAGCTTAAAAGTTGGGCTTTTTGAAATGTAATTTTACCCCATGTCATCGTTTTGTAACCCTTTATAAAGATGAAATCACAGTTCTATCTTTAATAAATATTCAATGTTTTTTTGAAATGATTCAATTTCCGAGGATTTTGGCCTGCACTGTGCTTTCATGGTCCTCTCACTTCCGTTCCAAATGCACAGCCTGATGAAATCACTTTGATGCGGTTTTCAGTGCCTGTAGGCGAGGGTTTGTCTGAGAACGCTACCGTGGAAGCACGATATCAGACACAGCCTTACATGAACTGCTATAGTTGTGCTGTCACATTTCAGAACTGTTTCTTCTGAAATCATTTGCATAGGTGCGCATGTTGTTTGTTTGCCTCAAGCTGTTTTTTTGTTTGTTTGTTAGTTTTTAAATTAGTATCAGAGATGTCATTTTTTATTTCTATGTAAATAGAAGTTTAAAACTGTTATTTTAAAAATGAATAAAATTAGCACACATAGTTGAGCAGGATGGTTGATATAGTTATCAAAATTCCCACAAATTAAGAGGAAAATAAAATTTTTTGGTAACTTTGATAAGTATTTGATCTTTGGTCGTATTGGTATCTGATGTATGTTTGTTTTTTGTTGTTGATTTGTTTTTATACATTTGGTAACAGTTGAATGTTTGATCGCTTTTAATAATTTTGGTAATGGCTGAGCATTTGATCTTTAGTCTAATTTTGAAAACAGAGTTGCATGTTATTTTTTACTAACTACGGTAACAGGGCTTTTAAACAGAATGTTTGATTTTTTTTAATGACTTCGGTAAGATAACTGAATCTTTGATGTTTTAGATACTTTGGTAGCAGGGTTAAATATGTGATTGTTTTAATTATTTAACAGGTTTGAATGTTTGATGTTTTAAAAACCTTCGTAACAGGGCTGATTGTTTTAATGACTTTGTTAGCTCAGCTGAGTGTTTGATTGTTTTAATGACTTGGATAACAAGATAGTTTGATGTTTTAATGACTTTGGTAACAGGGCTGAAGTGAGCCGCCTGATCATTGTAATGACTTTGTAACGGGGCTGGATGTTTTATCATTTAAATGACTTTGGTACTATTTGATAATGCAGTCAGTAATAGCAAAAAGCTATTTATAGGTTCTGGTTCTACAGACTACTGATTGGTCTGATTGGATGAGCCATGTCCAAAGCTGCTTGCAGTCCTAGCAATTATATTGTATAATCAAAATAATTGGGTGCCTGATCATTTATCTCACAGTGACGTTTTCTCATAGCAGCTATTCTTTTGCAGTTTCCTTTCGAACAGTAATCTCTTCTAGACCACTTTGCGTTTCCTTGTGAAGGTGAACAGCTCTCAGGTCCTTCAGAGTGGCACGTGTGTGTTAATGATGTCAGCTGTGTGTGAGGTGTGTGTGACAACTTTTGGTCTTTCTCCAATCAGTAACCGATTCGGAATGCTGGCGTTCCTCTGTGGAATCAGGGCTCACAGGGTCCCCAGAAAGACGTGTACCTCCACCAGGCCCAAACAACACCAACGGCCACTCATACAGGTGCGTTTGCTGTCCTTTACATGTATTTTTACCCCAACATTAGCCAACTCGGGATTTTCCACATCTGTGTTACGTTACCAAGAGGTCCGGGATCCGGGTGCGACATTCCATGGTCACTGTGGCAAGGCATATCTAAAATGTAAAGGTCCACAGGATCCAGTGTTATCAAGCGTGTCACAGGCTGTAACTTGGCTCTGAGAGGTAGCAAGCTGGAGAGAGACCAGAGGAATTTGGGGGTGGGAGCGAGGCATCGAACCTTGAGTCAGCAATGCCACAGGACAGACTTTTTCATGAGAATCAAACAACTGCTAAACAATAGGCTGATTCAGGTCCCTTCCTTCCCAAATCCCTTTCCAACCTGACTCCTGGAGATCTGTGGATGTAGTGACCCTGTGAACACACGTGCATTACATGCTCTTGCATAAACCTATCATTTTAAACTCATTCTGCTAAAAAGACGAAGCATAAAAACGTGGCGCTCAAGCACAAAATGATCTTGCCGAGCACACGAACAAGATGCACTGAGGAAAGATGAGTGTAGAGCTGCTGGCGATTTGCGCATGTGATAATCGTTCTAGTGTGAACGAGCCTTAAGTATTTGTTGCATTCTCAGCATTTCCACAAGGGGCACTATAGCACATTTAATTTAGAAACATGTGCTGCGTCCGAAATCGCTTACTTCCCTACTATATAGTACGCAAAAAACAGCATGTGAGGCGAGTGGTATGTCCGAATTCATAGCATTCGAAATTCTGTAGGCGAGAAGTACCCGGATGACCTACTGCTTCCGGCCGATTTCTATAGTAGGCATACCATGGACACTTTTCTATCCCATAAGGCTCCGGGAGAGGAGGCGTCATATTAGAAAAAATGGTGGAAAGTGGCTCATTTTAAGTGTACGTACCTCAGGAAAAAAACTTGTTTAACACGATCTAAATAAACGGATGACTTATTGAAAGTTTAAATTGTCGCTCTATTGTGACGACACGTGACAACATCAATATGGCGGATGTAGTTCGTCTGAATTCCATTCATACTACCCACATTCATACTATATAGTACCTACTTTTTAACGGTTGGGTAGTACGTTCTGTTTTAAATGTACTTAAGCAGTATGCGATTTCGGACGCAGCAATAGACTTCGCATATGAGGGAACAAATATGCGCATACTTAACCAATTCAAATTGTGAAAAGTTGTTATATAAACAAGCAGTTGTAAGAATTGTATGTCTTTTTTATTTTTAACTTGCGAGATGTAAACTCAAAATTCAAAAAAACATCTAGCAATTCTGAGTTTCTATTACAATTCAGGTTTTTGAAACAAGTTACGAGAAAAAAAAGCTCGAGAAACAAACTTAAGTATAATTTGAGTTTAACAGTTTCGAAAATGATAAATACTTAAACTATTAGCATCATACGGAAAGTAACAAATCGTATATTTTCCATCTCATTCTTTAAAAACACTTCCACACACAATTAATAAAACACATCGTTTTTTACTCTCAGTGGGTTAATGAAATACGTGTTTCATTAACGTGTTTTTTTCTGTATTTGTAGCTACAATATATACAAGAACAGAGCCATATTCTTTATAAGTTTGGTTTTGTGTTACAGTAAAATGTCTAAAAATCCTTTAACTAGATATATGTGATTGAGAAGCAAATGCAAATGAATTCAAATGAGTCTGCTAGTCACCCGAAGCACTGGACGAAGGCAAATGTCGAGGGTAAACTTACTAGCACTTTTTCATTCTTTCCTTTCTAGTGGCCAGAACGTGGGCTTTGCGAGCCGGCCTAAGATTCCTCGCACCCCTGACAGTGACGCAGGCAGTGCTGGCAGGTCTCGTCTACCCCCGCTGGCCCCCCAGTTCTCCAACAGCGAGCCCCAGCAGAGCGCCAGCAGACCTGGTTCGTCGGGGGGCTCTGGTGGGCGACCCAGCCAACAGAGTGAGTAGTCCACTCGTAAAAATTGACACTCTCAAACAAAACGTCTATGTATTTACCTTATCTATGGGATCACACACCAAACCCACCCATGTTTGAAGACTATCCTTGCGAAATTTCAATCTGATGGTTGGTTGACATTTTGCATGTGTGCAGTTTAAGTACACACACCTTTGTTATATACTTTTATTCTCATCAACATTTATTATATGTCATGTGTCATATATGTGACCATGACGCACAAACCAGTCACTCAAAATTACCCAAAAATCGAAGTAAAGATCATGTTTTATGAAGATACTGTGTATGTTTCCTAATGTAAATATATCAAAACTTGTTGTATGATGGCAAAATAGTGACCTATTAATTGCAGGCCTAAAAAAAGTCTTAAATGTGAGCTTAAAAATCTTATTTGCATCCTATAGGCCATTCCCTACAGCCATTTCCCTACAGTTAAAAACTGTTGTTAGTTGTTCCGGTTCAGATTGCTCTCTAAATGCTAAACAGGTGTGTTAATGATTATTTAAGTACTTTTAGTAATTTACAAAATGCATTTCTGACACTTAAATAGCTAGAATAAGATTTATAATCTATAATTTATAATCTATAACTTATAATAATTTATAAAGTAAAATTGCATTAGTAAACGGAATAAAAAATGCAAAGAGATGAACAACTGAATTAAAATGAATAAATGTTTTGATAATAACATAGTTCGAGTGGATCGCTGGACGAATTGCCCACAGCTGTTAGCAATCAGCTAATC
>JAUMHP010000079.1:12144176-12157522 GCA_032361065.1 Enteromius trimaculatus | reverse complement strand
ATATATTAAAATAAGTTTTCTGTTTGCAAATACAATGCAATGTATTCCTGCGATCAAAGAGGCGATCCTTTAGAAATCATTCTCATATGCAAATTAGCTGATTTTACATGACTTTCATGGGAACGGCATTGAAAGTGAAATCTTTTGTAGCATAATGTATTTTAATTTCATGCACTTTTGCTGGTTTAAAGCATCCTATTATTTATTTTCAAAACCATCCTACACCTTTGCATGGTACTATATCTTTTTTGTTTTTTAAAGAATAACCTAATAACCTATTTCAAATCATTAATTTTAATGAAGCCTGCGTGCTTTTGAACCTAAAACAGTCAGAAAAGAGATGATTTCGTGTTGAAATTGATTTGATACCCAGCTGAGATCTGTTTATCGAGAGTAAACGAAGAGCGCTGGGGTAGGAATCCGGTAAACTACTCACACCGAACCCGTTTCACATTCAAGCCTCCGGGAAAATCCTCCGCGCGTGCTTCAGCTCGAGCACAGAAATGTGGAAAACCTGCGTGAAGTGGAAACTTAACGAGAAGTATCGCCACAGGGCTTGTCAGCCAATGCTTTCTGAAACAATATTTGCAGTTTGCGTGTTTGTGGTTAAAATATAAGAACTAGAGCTTCAAAGTTAACACCAAAGAAGAGACACATTCGCCGTTAATAAACAAAACCTTATTCTGCGGTATCGCCAAAACTTAAGCACTTTAAATTGTTGTTTTTAATAAAAAGAAAAAAACGGCATTATTTGACAAAAAGTGTCGTTTTTTTTGTAGGATGCCACGTGCAGCAGCACCACTTGTAACCTTTCTTAGGTTAAGAAACGTGTTTTTAGAGGCTATCAGTGCGTGCGTTTATCTTTCAAACCACTTACTGAGATCGTAACAATCCCTCTTTATGCTTTTTTTTTTTTACACGTGGTGTTTTAGCCCAGCACGAGGCCCTCGTCAGTCTTTCTTGAGGAGTCTGCCATCATCCGGGCATCTCCTGACATTACAGCAGGTGATGCTGGGTAACCCATACATCTCACTCGAGCACTTAACTTTCTCTGGCAGTTTTGTAATAAAAAGACACCACAGTTATCTTCTGGTTGTCATACTACAAGTTAATAATCAGAGCAAAGTAACTGCTAGCATAATGCTAATTAGCCGATATCAATCCCATTCAAACAACAGAAATAGCATTACAGCCAACCGTCCGGGGACATATAATGCAAAAATAAGAACTAGCTGTATAAAAATGAACGTTTCAATTTAAAGTTATCGTTCATTAAATCGTAGGCTTATATGGATGAAGATACTCAATCCTTTAATGTGAACCCATGTTGACTAACACCACAAGCCGAAAACATCGGTTCAGGATATAGAAACTGAAAAATAAAAATCGGTAACACTTTATAACTACACATTAGCTCAAAATCACTTTTAAAAACTCACAAGTGGCTTTTCATAACATTTCCAGCCAAAGTTTAAACTTCAATATACTGAAGACATTTCATGTGGTAAATAAAAGTGTCAATATTTTGTTTAATTTAGTTTAATTACTACGTTACTTAAGTTTAGACATTAGTTTAACAAACAATTAAAATGAGCATGCAGCACAACAATAGATTAGAAAACAGCTGAAAGATAAAATGACCACAAATTAGTAAATCATGAGATAGAATTTTTAATTATGAACTTCACACAAAACTGCTTTTCTAAACGAATTACTCCAAACATTAGACCCCGCACTGCTCCTGCAGTGGTGGACAAAATTGATTTCATTGATGCATTCCAAGTTGAAGAATAAAACAGTCGTAGTTTTAGGAAAAGTGATAAACTAAGATCAGTTTTTGATGTTTCTATAGGACTCGTCTGCAAAAACAATAACAAAATATAAAAATGCTTACATTCAGATCACAACAAACCAAAGAGTTTAAAAACCATGTTTAATCAAAATGGTTCTTTACATCATGAAAAATCTGAACTGGAAAAAAGAAGAGCAAAACCCTCAGTCACAAGTCAAATTTACTTCATAAACTTGACATTAATCTTTCAACACACTTGTTAGCGGTCTTAATCCCATTCAAATAGATTTACATTTCTAAATACTTAACAGGCGTCAATTCCATGTATATGTTACAATATGCTTTGTACATTAAAAAAGGTACTGCACATTAAACTTGCACCTAAAGCAAACTTAAAAGAAACGTGAAAATTAAATAAAACTTTGAGGGGGGGAAATGGTGGGGTGGGGGAGAGATGCACACCATAAACAAAAGGGAAAAAACAAAAAACCAACAACAAATTGTTGCATGTACAACATGTACCTAAACCAGCAGAGCATAGTTACAACATTCACATTTAATTTTCACGCGGATGGTTGGGACGTTTCAGAACTCGCACAGTTAAAAGAGAGCGAGGGGTCGGGGGTCAGGGGTCACTGTACAGTTACTGAGGCTTTCTGGAATGTCCTAGAAACGCTCTGACAATGTGGATTTAAGCAAATGTTTCAGTTTAGTTAAAGATTTAATCATTAAACTTAATCTTCTTCCCTTGTGGTCTGTCTCCAAACCCACCTCGTCCACCTGGAAAGAAAAGTTGTTTTTAATATACATAAATTAAATCCTAAGATTTAAAGCCAAAAAAAAAAAAAACACACTGCCATATTAGTAATGGTAACAACTATCATTATATAATTCAATGCCAAACATAACAGCATTAACATGCTACTTAAATTATATTCAAGCAGTTTAATATTTGTATTACAAGATAATTAAAATAGATTTAGACAAACTCCATCAACATAATTAGATAAGAGATTGTTAATGATTTCAGAGTTAGAGATTTTTTTTGAATCTGTAGGATTCAACTCAATTTCGATTAAGTATTAATACTTCAATGACAAATTTGGTACAGTACACTACCTCTTCCTCCTCTGAAGCCGCCGCCGCCTCCTCCTCTACCTCCACGGCCTCCCCTGAAGCCGCCGCCCCGGCCACCACCTCTGCCGCCGAAACCACCCCGTCCACCGCCGCGTCCTCCGAAACCACCACCAAAGCCCCCTCTGCCTCCGCCGCGGCCGCCCTCACCCTTGGGCTTGGCGAAGTCCAGAGTGACTTTGTTTCCGTCGATCTCTCCGTCATCCATGGCCTCTTTGGCCGCCTTGCAGTCTTCTTCGCTATCGAAGTCTACGAAACCAAACCTGAAGGAAAAAAAAGATATAGCATTAAGCAAAACATACAAAAAGGAAAAGAAAAAAAATAAGGGAGCAGCTACTGGATCGATCGGGGTTGTGTGTCGCATCAAACATGGGTACGACTCCAATATAGTTGGAGTCACCTGCTTTACTGCGAAGTCACTCTACTTCTCGTGCGAATCCATACACCGCCACAATATTGACAGAGAGGAGCTCATGAGAAGGTGGGGAAAAAAAAACAAAAAAAAAAAACAAACAAAACAAAGGCCGTACCCTTTTGATGATCCGGTTTCTCTGTCTGTGACGATTCTGGCGTTGACTGCTCCATCGAAAGCCTCTTTCAGAGTCTGATCTGTGGTGTCTTCTGACAGGCCTCTGACAAACAGGGTTTTTACAGATGCTACAAAACAAGAGATGGAAGCAGTTAGCAAAAAGAATTCGTTAAGAGAGAAAAATAATAAGAGCGAGTGAGATTGAAGTAGTGATCTACCAACCAGAGCCTCCTCTTCCGCCTCCACTGCTTCGGTCTCTGTCGTTCTGACTGAACTCTAATCTGATAGTTCTGCCCTCGACTTCTGTGTGGTTGAGGTTCTGCAGCGCATCCTTGGCATCCTCCTCTTTCTCAAACTCCAAAAACGCAAATCTACAAAACCAGACAACATTAGCCAAAAGTAAACCAAAACTGACCAACAAATAAAGACACTTTTTTTTTTTTTAAATGTTGTTGCATGAAATGGCCATTTAGGTGGGGTTCAAGTGTCAAAATCAACTTGAGGATCACTTTTTTTTTGGTTTTGGAACAAGCTTCCACCACTGGCAGAAAGTGATGTTGCATCATCATTTACCATCAAATGTTATTCCTTAAATATTAGTATAAGAATAAAATCTTACGCGAAAGACTTAAATGGCTTTAGACCAATGGGCGTAAATTTTCACACGATTCCATAACTTCCTTTTGAGTCGATTCCGCAATTTCCTAAAACTCTGCTTGAATTCAAATTCTTCAAAAAGAACCTTTAACATCTCGGAATTCTTATTCATTCTAAATTAATATTGTCAGTGTCTGAAGTTCTAAAATTTTTAATAATGATTCTGTAACTTCAATTCAACCCTTCCAGTCAAACAAACACTTTTCAAATATTAAGTTTCCAGATACTTACTGGAAGAACTTGAATAATTGAAAATTAAATAAAAGTTAATGGACTCAATAAGTAAAACCAAAACACATCTTTAAAGGGTCATGAAACCCCAGACTACTTTTCTGAGATTGACAGGTTTGTGTTGCGCATCATTAAAAATAATCCTAACTAGTGCTGCACAATTAATCATATAGCAATCGCGATGTCCGCCTACGCGATTACATTACAGAAAATGCTGCAATTACATTAAATAAACAAGTGTATTAGTGGACGTAACAAGACATTCATTCTTGCTCACACCAGCCGTGAATTAAGCGAAAAAGTCATTTACATGTTAAGTCATTAGACATCCTGCAGGACGATTCGTGCGAATTAAGCTGCGCGTTAAACACGATGTGCGGCGTGATGTGGCAATGGACTACAGTACAGTAATGACATCTCGCTATATTCAATTATTCGTAATCCTATTCCTATTCGTCATTCACTTTTATCGAGCTAATACAATACTGCTAATACAAGCCTTAAAAGGTTAGAGGTGCAACAGCACATTATGATCTTTTTGATGCATAGATTTAATGACTGTGCACTTGTGTTTTATCTCAATGGGGGTGAAACTAACGGTCTGAATGGGTTTCCCGCTCCACAGCACGGAGCAATTCTTTAATACTGTGGTGAGAGCTAAACAGCACTGAAAGAGAGGGTTTAAATGGACCCTGAACCGACTGACGCACCCCTTTGGTCTGCCGTTGTTCTGTGGTATTCTGATGGACACCGCCTTCTCAAACAGGCTCTGGAGGGTCTCTTCAGACGCACTGTATGATAAGTTGTTTACAACCAGGACTTTGCTTGAAGAAGGACCAGCAGCTAAAAATGAGAAAACGAGAGCTGTTAACATTCATCTACAACATGAGGCCGTCCCATAAATTCTAAAGTTTACTTGAGTTAGTTTGACTCCTTTTTGGTTAAGTCTAGCCTCTTTACAGCACTGTTACTCACCTCTGCCACCGCCACCACCACGACTCTTGTCTCCTGTGTAGTCTATGATGATAGAACGGCCCTGAACATCTGACCCTTGCGACTCCTCCATTACCTTCTCGGCGACTGCTTCGGAACTGAACTCGACGTAGGCAATTCTGTATTCCCGAGAGGAGATTTCAATCAAGGACTCGCTTTAAAAAAAAAAATAAAAATTTTTTTTTGTCGTGGCTTTGTCTTACCCTCTGCTTGAACCGTTGTTGCCCACAGGCATCCTGATATCCACAGCATCCTCGAAGAGTTCCTTCAGATCTTCCTGAGTTACGGAGTATGACAGGTTCTTTATGAACAAAGTGCGTGCATCTCTCTCTGAGGAAGAAACCAAACAAAACGTCAGCATCAGCACACGTGACTGACTGTTTAGGGAAGCGAGGCGGTGTCATGTCTGGTTGGATTTACGCTCGGAGTGGGAGTTTCACCTTTTTTGTTATCCTGGGAGCTTTCCTTGCTTCTGGCTTTGTCGAGTTTTATCGGTTGACCGAACAGCTTTTTGCCATTGAGCTCCAAAGCCTTCTGCAGGTCTTCCTCGCTTTCGAAGTCAACGTAGCCGAATTTCCTTCAAGAGAGAAACAAGAACAAAGAGTCAAATCAAAAAGTCCTTTAGGAACAATTGTGCTTGAATCCGAGGGTTTTCTCCTTACTTGGTCCCGCCGAGTCGCACGTCCTGAATTTCAAGGCCTTCCTTTGAGAAGAACTTGGAGATGGCGGACTTAATTTCCTCAAAGTCTTTGTTGCTGTTTAGGTTGCCCAAGAAGAGACTGAAACCTGAAAATTCAAAACAAGAGTTAGTCCACCGAACCAAAACAAAGCAAAAAATACCACTTCCCCTTTAAACCAGCATCAGAATTCGTATAAAAGGTGACATCACAGATCTCAGTATTAAGTCCCTTGTAATCATCACGCGTAGTTCAGTGCACACAAACTCCAGCGTATAGACTTGAAGCCTACCTTCACCATCGGTTTTGGTCTTCTTCGCTGGTGGCGTTCCCTTCTCTTTTTTGGTCTCAGCTTTCCTTTTTCCTGGAGTGACTGGGGTTTCTGAACAGCAGAGAGAGAGAGAGAGAGAAACGATTATATGACCAGTGCCATCAAGCATTAATAAAACTATGGCACTGCTTTCTTATGACTAATCTTTAAGATACTCTTTTGGGCATGAAATGACGAGGCAATCAGCACTTATATTTTTGATGAGCGTGGACGTTAGTGTAAAAAACACGCTGCGCAACTCGTTGGAATAGTCTCCCATAAAGTGTGTCTAAAAAGGAAGCTCCTATAAGAATAAGGTCAGGGCACGAAAGCGCTAATTCTTCATCGCACAGGTTTCAAATTAAACGTTTAACTAGTCACTTGGTTTAAACATCCATTTTAGCTCAACCATAATTTTAAATATCTTAAACCACAGTGTATGCAACATCGTACCATCTTCCTCTTCATCTTCCTCATCTTCCTCATCGTCGTCCTCTTCATCATCATCATCATCCTCCTCAGATTCCTCCTTCGCCTTTACCATCCCTGCCTTTTTGGGTGCTGGAGTTGTGTCCATTTCCTCTTCTGAAGCAGGACAAAGACATTTAATTACACAAAACACAGTGTTAAATCCCTTAGTGCATGTCTTAAATACACACCATCATCATCATCTTCGTCGTCATCATCATCCTCCTCCTCCTCCTCAGACTCCTCCTTGGCAGCAGGAGCTGCTTTCTTTACGGCTTTGGCAGGGGTCTTCTTAGGTGGAGGAGGTGGCTCCTCCTCAGATTCCTCATCTATAAGAGACTGGTTGTTAGAAAGGTTCAAGGCACTTTTGAACACATGCCACTCTGAAGCGCTTGCATACCTTCGTCATCCTCCTCGTCGTCGTCATCCTCAGACAACTCTGGAGGAGGTGGGGGTGCCGCCTTCTTAGCCTTAGCAGGTGCGGCCTTCTTTGGGGGAGGAGCTTCCTCTTCTATTGGGGAGAATCAAGCAACATTAAATGACATCCTGGCCTTTAGTTTAATAACACAGCACCTGGGGCCTGTACCATGAAGCCGGATTAGCTGGCTAGCCAGGTAAGTTCAGGATTAGTTTGCACCAATCCTGGGTTTTAGGTACCTTGAAACAAACTCTGCTTCAATTGGGGTTAATTGCCATGGTAACTTGCGCTGCACGGCTAACCCGATCCGGGGCAAGTTATGTTCAGGGTTAGAGAGCTCAATACGAAATTTGACCAATCAGCTTCCAGCAAGGAGACATGTCTGATGCAATAAAGCCACTCCCCCAGCTTCTCTTACTCCAGATTAAAAGACGCAGCATAGCAAAACGTTGTTTAAAGATAAAACCATCCGATTTTATTTTTAGAATTACTTTATATAATCATAATCTATTACACAAGCTAGTTAATAGTAATAGGCTTTTAAATATAAACATAGATCTTTTTTTTTTTTTATCTAAATTTTTTCCTCTTTTCATTAAAATTTCATTAATATTGCTCAATCTTTTAATCTTTGGTAGTGAATCTGAGTCTCTGACGAGAAGTGAATGAAAGTTTAAAAGCATGCGATTGGCTGCTTATTGCTGATGTCACACTTTCATGTGCACATGCTACATTAACTCAGGATCAAGCCTGGGTTAACAAAGAAAGTTGATGAGCTTCATCATGGTACCAATAATGCCGGATTGCATCGGTTTGGATTTGTCGACCCAAAACTAATCCAGTAACTCAGAGTTTGTTTAGCCACCATCATGGTACAGGCCCCTGGAGAGGAACAACTCGCTTACCAGATTCCTCTTTAGTCTGTTTGGCTGCAGCTTTTCCATTCTTCACCGCCTTCGCAGGAGTCGCTTTCTTCTTTGCTACAGCTTTAGCTGGTGGTGCCTGGCCAATGGGGATTGAATATCAGGTGAGCAACTCCATTATAACCCAATATTACTGAAATGTATAGTTTAGGGATTCCTCACCTCTTCTTCCTCATCCTCGACATCCTCCTCACTGGATTCTTCCACTTCTTTGGGAGGTGGAGGTGCCTTTTTCTTCGGAGTCGCCTTTTTAGCTGCCTGCAAGTGTCAAGAAAAGGATCATTTGCAGGAGTGGATCATTTTTAGTGCGTTTTTAAGTTCTTGCACTTACGCTGATGTTTAACGTTTTCTGAAATAGTCGGATCACAGTTAAGATGCACTTCGAAACAACTTTCAGTTTCGCTTTAATGCTGACATAATACCCCCATTTTATAATGCATTGTTTTTATCATGCGTTTTAAAACACTACCAAATGTAAAAGCACTAAAAAAAAAAAATAATAACCACGCAAGTGTATTTTAATTTTTATTATTAACATTTATATTGTTTGTGGAAAAAACCCACATGGGATTGTTTTAATCGCATTAAATACGTATTTTAGGGCTGTTTGTGTGCACTATTGTATTCGTACCATTAACAAACAAAGTTACACCACGGATAAATCTCTCCAAGGCTTTTACTACACACCAATGTTTAGAGGCGTGGCCAAATCAAACCCCATTTTAAATTTATCTTTGCATTATTTAAAACCACGTATTTGCGTAAAATTCTTAAGTTGCGATGATTTTGGTACATTTTTGCTAAAGAGTTTAAATTAAGTAACTCCTTACCTACATACAACCACCGTTTATGGTGTTAAATAAGAAATAAAGTTTAAGTTTGGGACCATTTAAAAGCCACAGCACTGTGCGTGGAGTTCCCCGCGTGGACGAACCCACGTGGAGTTCACGTTACACGTGGAAAACCCACACGCTCGGTATCCAGCATGTTACTTTTAGAAACACGTGTCATCCTCGCGTATAATAATCGTGCATGTCAAATAAATCTGCACCGAACACTCGACGCGTTTTAATGTCCGCTCATTCGCTTCAAAGAGCCAAAATGGAGGCGCTTAGCTTTGAGCTAGCGCTGCTACACGGCACACATGGCGAACACGCGATTTAGCGCGAAACCACGACACCTTAGAAACTCAAAATATATCGTTAATCAAAAATGCTCGGGTGTACAGTACTACAAATCGTGTCAAAAACATACGAAAGCGAGTAAATTTCACGCGTGTCAGCTGAGGCCTAATATAAAGGAGAAGCGTGGACAGCCCGTGTTAAACCAGCAACAAAGAAATAAACGGATGCTGCATACAATTAGCAGAGTTTAGGCGCCACTATTTAGCATTAAAAGCAATGTCCACGGTTCAGAGTTCGCATTTGAAAAGCTATAAACACATTTGATCGAAATACATGTGTTGCACACGTGGGCCTTCCCCACGCCAGACGCGATCAAAGCGAAATACGGAACATTTCACAAAACATTTAAATTTAGGCTCTAAATTGCTACAATATGTTTGCAGATATCTTACCTTGGCTAGCTTGACCATGACTGAAGATTGTTTTTACAGTAAAGCTGATTATGAGAGAATGGCGCAGGTAAAAACCGTTCAGTCACACGTGGTTCTCGGTACAGGACAGAAAAGAGCGCTCGCGTACGCTTTTAGTACGTCTCAGAAACCCCGCCCTCCAGTGACGCTGAGATCCGAATCATTTCGATTCTTTTGAACCGTTCGTTTTGAATCAGTGATTCTTGACGTAATAACACCAGCACGTGGGCTATATCACACTGGCGTGCATGGCTAATAAATAGAAAGTTTACCATTACAAATATTAAAGTAAGTGGATCATTCCCAGTGTTGTGGTAACGCGAGTTACGTACTACGATAACCCTTTTCCAAGTACTAAAGTAACGCATTACTTAATTTTAGAGTAATATAACAATATTCATTTATTCAAAAAAGTAACGCCAGCTACTTGGTTTTCTTATTTATTGACTGACACTCTCCTGACTCCATGTTGGGAGAAATCAGAAATACAGAGCACTGTGTGTGAATACAGAGTGGTTCTAGACTAAATGTGAATGTGTATTAATTCATCTCACTCTCAAACAACTTGTTTCAGTATTTATCAAAATTAATTTAAATAAAGTCAGAATATGACGCAAACCTGCAATAATTAAAGGTGCAGTGTGTAATATTTAGGAGAATTTAATTGGCAGAAATGCAATATAACATACAAAACTATGTTTTCAGAGGTGTGCAAAGACTTATGATTTTATAACCTACGAGCAGTTTATATCTACATACACCTCTGGGGCCTGTTCCATAAAACAAGTTTACCAAAATAAGCCGGGCTTATGGCAGATAGTCTGACTTAATTTAATACAAATTAACTGGCAATAAGTCTGACTATCTGAAATAAGCCTGGCTTATTTGGTAAACTTGTTTTATGGAACAGGCCCCAGGTCCGCATACATGGAAGTCGCCATTTAGTGCCGCCATGTTTCTATAGTAGCCCTAAATGGACAAACTTCTACAGATACACATATGTATCTAATCTAATTTTATTAAACAATATCTTTACCGCTGACCTGCGATGATCCGGTTTAACCATACTTGCAAGCAAAAATGACAAAAACTATTGTGCTTCATTGTTGTTGTTTTTTTTATTGCTGAAGAGTATTCTTCTGTGTTCTACTTTACAGATGTTACTCTACTTTTTCTTCAGCCGGAGGTTTATTCGTGACACTTTTTGGTGTGCTTTAACATTTGCTACGAATAGAACTTTTCATATTAAAAACAAACTCACAAGCTCTATATTTAAAAGGCAAAAGTAGCTTAACGCCTTACTTTCCATAAAACGTAAATACGTAACGTAATTAGTTATTTTTTTTATGAAGTAACGCAATATTGTGACGCATTCCTTTTAAAAGTAACTTTCCCCAACACTGGCCATTCCTACTATTCGGTGCCATTTCAATGTGGTAACTTTTTATTATTGCTGAAACAAATATTGTGGTCTTAAAAAAATAAGAGCAAATATGACCCATGATCAAAGCGAAAAACGGAACATTTAAATTTAGGCTCTAAGTTGCTACAATATGTTTGCAGATATCTTACCTTGGCTAGCTTGACCATGACTGGAGATTGTTTTTACAGTAAAGCTGATTATGAGAGAATGGCGCAGGTAAAAACCGTTCAGTCACACGTGGTTCTCGGTACAGGACAGAAAAGAGCGCTCGCTTACGCTTTTCGTACGTCCCAGAAACCCCGCCCACCGGAAACGCCCTCCAGTGACGCTGAGATCCGAATAATTTCGATTCTTTTGAACCGTTCGTTTTGAATCAGTGATTCTTGACTTAATAATACCAGCACGTGGACCACATCACACTGGCGTGCATGGCTAATAAATAGAAAGTTTGACATTATACATATTAAAGTAAGTGGGTCATTCCCAGTGTTGTGGTAACGCGAGTTACGTACTACGATTACCTTTTCCCAAGTAACTAGTAAAGTAACGCATTACTTTTTAATTTGAGAGTAATATATAACAATATTCATTTATTCAAAAAAGTAAAAGCTACTTTGTTTTCTTATTTATTGACTGTGCGGTGTGTGAATACAGAGTAGTTCTAGACTAAATGTGAAGGTGTATTAATTCAACCCACTCATAAAAAACTGATTTAGTATTCATCAAAATGAATTCAAATAAACTCAGAATATGATGCAGAATAGAAAGTTTAAATAGATATTTAAAAAGATATTTACAGATGTTACTCTACTTTTTCATCCGCCGGAGGTTTATTCGTGACACTTTTTGGTGTGCTTTTACATTTGCTATAAATAGAACTTCTTATATTAAAATACTTTTGCGTAAAAGTAGCGTAACTAGTTTTTATTAATTAATTACTTTTTTAGGGAGTAACGCATTCCTTTTAAAAGTAACTTTCCCCAACACTGGTCATTCCTACTATTCGGTGTCATGTGGTAACTTTTTATTTTCGCTGAAACAAATATTTTATATTCTAAATGTTACGAATAGAGGCAAGGAAGCGAGCGAGTTCACGTGCAAAAGGGGCTCAGGGTCAAGACAGACAAGATCAAAATCACCGGCATAATGAATCAATGAAGACAGAGACAAAAGAGTAAACGTATTCTAAAGCAAAGGGTCGATTACCATGTAAACAGAGTCCAAATCAGAAGGCAAGGCGAAGGTCCGTGGAGAAGCAGAGGTTGATAGCGAATAAATCCAAACATAGAAACATACAAAATCACAGGAACACGAATGGCAAGGACTGGGTTGACAGTGTAAATGAACCGTGACAGACAAACAAACAGGTATATATACACACAGGTGATACTGATTGAATGATTGAACCTAACTAGCAACAGCTGTGGGAGAGGTGCATTCTAGGGAATGGAGTCCAGGTATGAAAACAGACACAAAACACAAACACAGTTCATTGAGAGCTGGAGTGCCATCCAGGGCTGTGCTGGCACAACCAGCTGATCCTGACAATTACATCCTAAACGATCCACCCAATGCATATATAAAACAAACAAACTCAAATCTCAATGTTTTTTACTCTGTATTTTGCACATTCCCTTGAACATTTTTACCTCCTGATGCCATTTGCACTGTGGTCATGGGCCCTATGTATGTAAAAACTATGCCATTTTATGTACCTCCCTATACAATGCACCTTCTGTTTGTACTTCATCTGCAGCTTACATTGTATTTACAGCTATTTATTGAATAGGTCTCTACCATCCTACCTCATACTTGCACTAGTTGTCATAATGAGTAATGTATATACACATATCTATTACAATAGATACATTTATTTATATATTCTGTATTTGCACTTCTGGTTAAATGCTAACGTCTAAGGTTACGTAGGTAACCCACGTTCTCTGAAGGAGGGAATGGAGACGTTACATATGGAAACTCGCATGAGAGACCAATCGCCTTCGAGTAATGAGAAAAGGCCAATGAATAGCAAGGTGCACCTTATCACAGCATGAGTATAAGAGGGCATGGATGTAATGCACTTGCTGGTTTTGGCTGAGGAATCCGAGCCGGTGTCAGTGCGACCCAGGGTCGTGGCAAGGCAATGTAACATCTTTGTTCCCTCCTTCAGGGAACATGGGTTACCTAAGTAACCTTA
>JAUMHP010000079.1:12126707-12139636 GCA_032361065.1 Enteromius trimaculatus | reverse complement strand
ATATATATATATTATATTGAACCACCCCCCAAAAAAAAAAATATATATATATAATTTGGACGTCAAAAAAAAAAAATAAAAAAAATAAAAAATAAAATAAAATAAATATATATATATATGTAAATTTATATTCATATATTTACACAGAATTAAATGGTAAAAACTGTTTTCTTTTTTGCATTTGTGCATTTTTTTAATGACTTAAAACATTTACAGCTATTAGAGACAAAATAGTTACAAACAGAATTGACCTGCAGTTTGCATTCATTTCAAAATGTTACATAAATAAAACTCATATTTATAAATACCTCTTTTATAAACATATAAATAGTTTTTAAACATAAATACATTTATGCGAGAATGAAATACATGAATGTACAGCAGCAGCAGCAACAATATACAGCTTTTATCCACATCATCTGCCTTGGGTTTCTTTTATTTTGTACATATTTTTCGTGTTTTAAATCTAATTATTTTATTTCAGTTGTACGGTCATTGTCCCCACATATGGTTGTCGTAGTGGCTTCGTACCATTAGTCCGATTCTTTAGGTTTCTCCTCCGAGGAGGATCAACTAAGTCCGTTCTGTCCCAAACCGATGACGTCCGTGATTGGCTCTGGAAGAAAAGAGGAGACTGAGTCAGACGGATGGATGTAGACGTGTGTCACGTCACGGCCGTCTCTAACGCGCGTGTGTCCTGCATCACACAGTCAGATGCTGTTCTCGTCAGTTTGGCACATGACCTATAGTTAGTTAATTCACACACTCTCAGGAATAAAGGTACAAAGGCTTTTTCTAAAAGGTATACCTTTTAGATACTAATACCTTTAATGTACCAATACAAACACTTTTGGCACAAAAATGTACCTTTTGAAAAGGTTTCTGAACAGCACTTGTTATAAAAGGTTCTGCATCAGGAAACTGTAATCAGGAATTTAGTGATTAATATATTATACACAGTAAATATATTTACACCTAGGGGGCAAAAAGATATGCAACCATTTTTATAAAAAAAAATGACATGATCAATAATTATTATGTAACTAATAATAAATGATAAATAGTTTTCACAAAATAAATGAAATAATATTAAATAAGTATGCCTACAAATATTTAAGACTTATCAAATATCAAAGAAGGATTTTAACGCTAAACAAATAAATGGATGAAGAATAAATAAATTAATAAATATTATATTAATCAATAGAATATATATATATAAAAAAAATTAATTATCTGGAAAAAAAACTACTACTCATACTTAGGATTAAGATACAAATAAAATATACATTATATAATAATGATTTTTAGATATATTACTACTTTAAAACATACATTTTTATTTTTACTAATTATTTGTAATTCTCAAAGAGTTTGCCCAAAAATACTACTACTACTACTAATAATGCTAAATAAATAAATAAATACATAATTGTTGTTGTTATTATCATTATAAATATTTCAGATGTAGACAAACTAAGTAATAAATATTTATTTATTTTATTTTATTTTATAAATTATAGATATGTATAATATATTATGCCTACATATATATATATATAACTAATTTATAAGTATAAGAGTGAGATCTCACCAGGAGAGGTTGTTAACAGACGGGTAGTGAGAAGGCTGGCAGCCCATCCCGCTCATGGTCCCTATCCTGTCCATCTTGTGTCCGAAGCAGCCGCTCCTGGCCGTCGTTCCTCCCTTCTTAGATCCCGCTTTGAGTCTGCGTGTGCTGGGCTGATCGTTCATGATCCTCGCCCAGGGGCCCTTGGCCCGAGTGTCCATGCGCAGGTCCCTCAGCAGACGGGCCCTGTTCTCCATCCTCCTCTGACTCTCGCCGGACGCCAGCAGCTCGGACAGCTCCTCACCCAGCAGCATCCGCAGGCTCTGAGGGACACAGACACACTCAGCTCAGCCTCACAGCTCACAAGACCTGGCGCTTAAACTCTTCTTTTATTGATGGAAGGGTGGAATAAACCAGTAACCTGACTAAACTCGCGCATACCATTCTCAGTTTCAGCATAAAATGCTTCTTCAGTTTGTAAATGAACGCATTGACATTAGTAAAGAGCGGGTTTTAAACGTTGAAGTTTAACGCGTAACGGAGTGGAGTAACAGGTTCGGAAAGTCCTAGACTAGCAGTTTATTTACATTTACAGTGTATTTGTTTGATGTTACAAGCTATTTACTATTGCTATTCATATGATATTTGATTGAAATCACGTTTACTTTCAATATAAATAGTTTAGATGTAATGAAAACGACGCGCATATAGTCTCAGAGTAGACTCTTCATGTTCAGATCTCGCGAACATCTTTGCGTTCTCCCATTAAAACTACTTAAAGTGAACAAAAACGTTTCCTTTCGCTCCGAGGTGAATCTAATTGATGCCTAAAATTAAAAAAACAAAAAAACTACTTTATCAAAGACGCACTCCGCGCGTCTGGAGAGCGCAAAATGTACTCCTCGTTCCTGAGCACGAGAACCTGCTGATGTATAGATTCTAGAGAATATAACACACAAATATGAATGAACCTCCAGTTTTTTTGAATTAGTCTTGCGTCCGGACAAGTGTCCGCGGTCTAATGATGCTCGAGTTTTGGACGAAGATGACGAAGAGGCGGAGGAGAAGGACTTGCAGATGAGACGAAAAGGAATTTGTTTTGAACTTGAGGTGATGTTTGTTCATTTCAAATCTTGTTTTAATGTAAACATTTCGCTGCACTGCACATCCGAGCGTTGGCGCGTCTTTTACGCACGTCTATAGAACTTCCATCAACTTTCACGCAGCCTATCAACCCGGACTCTTAACTTTATCAGCTGCAAACTACATTGAATTCGTCTAAAGATCCCACTCACCCTCTGTTCCTCCAGCGTTAATGGTTTTGCCTCAGTGCTGACCGACAGGAGAGTCAGAATAAGTCCACAAGCCACCAAATGCGAGATGATCATCGTGACGCTGCTTCGGTTGTCAGTGCTCGTCTAAATGTGCCTATCACCACGCTTCATTTACTCCCAGAGGTGTCGAGCTCAACTCTTTCTCAAAGCAATCTCGGCTCAGGGTTTTATAGGCGGTATGGCATCACTCCGGTGACGTCACGGCGCCCCCCTCCCTCGCGCTCCAGTTCCTCCGCGGGGTGGCTACGTCATAGGTTACCTTTGATTATGACCGATACTGTCTTTCTGTCACTGATCCGAGGAAATTCGTGCTGGATGTTTAGGTTTGTCATTAGAAATAAAAGTTAAGTTATATATATTTATAAATAGTATTGTATAATTACAGTATGCGCATATATTCAATTAAAACATGTGAATAGCCTACGTTTAGGAAATAATTATACTAAAATAAAATAAAACAAAACATCTGATCTTGGAGGTCAGGCGGAATAATAAATAAACAAACACCCGTCTATGAAATACTGCAAATGTGTGAGCAAAGGTGAAAAGCAGACTAGAGCATCAGTCGGAGTAGAGAGAGGAGCTTGTACACTTTCTGCTTCGCGACACTGCGTGGCAGTATATGCTGATTGAAATGGTGCACCAGTCCATCTGATTTCAGTGTCGGAGACTTACTTTTTATTTTACTGTTTGCTGTGTAGTGCTGTAAATGAATTGTAATTTATTTTATTTTATTTTATTATTATCTTTTGCACTTTCAATGCATTTTTTAAATTCATTAATTTTTTTGTAGTCATTCTAAGGATGTTAGAAATCATCCACATTCTAATTCATGCATTGATTTAAATCATTATTTAAAGAAACAGTTCACCCAAAAATGTAATTAAAAAAAAAAAAAAAAAAGTTGTAGCTTGTGTTTGTTTCTTCATCAGAATTGGAGAAATGTAGCATTGCATCACTGTCTCACCAATGAATGCTCTTTGTAGTGAATGGGTGCCGTCAGAATGAATCTCTATAACGGCTGATAACAACATTACAATAATCCACAAGTGATCCACACCACTGCAGTCTATAAGTCCATGTCTTGTGTAGTGAAAAGCTGTGTGTTTTCACATCCATTCTATTGTTTTTAACTTCAAACAATAAAATATGAGCACATAATATTAAAACAGATCCAAACTATGAGTCCATAATCCATAATAGCGTTTCCTGCTATGAAAAAGTCCAAAAAGTCCTGATGGCTATCACATCAAAACCCATTTTTGTTTAGAGCTGTTTTGTCTGGTAAACAGGGTTTTATCTTTGTGGATTTCTCACCTGATTTGATGATGTGTTTTTTTTTTTTTTTATGGATTATGAACTTGTGATGTTTTTATCAGCTCATTCATAATCGCATTCTGACGGCACCCATTCATGGCAAGTGATGCTGCATTTCTCCAAATCAGATGAACAGACAAACTGCAGTTAGCAGATCCCGTAATGAGTAACTCATGAATAATTAATGAGGCAGGCACATGATTGGTTATCATTATATTGTACATTGCATTGTTTCATCATTTTTAAATGTGTGTCAAATCTACAATCTCTTAACTACCCTTTTTTATGACGGTCTTGATCAATCAGCATTGACTATAGCAACTGACTATAGCATCTGTTTTATAATAGCAGTTATTGTTATTAAAATGGAAAAGGAACAAAATAAAACTTTTAGGGACATTCCGTTTCCGTTCATAAAATGCACACGACTAAGTCCACTAAAATTTCTGACCTTTCGAAAAAGCCGCTGCCTTGTTCGTAAGACAATTTCCCAGATGTAAAGGAGGTATAAACCATTTCTGCAGTCTTAAAACGAACTCACAAGATATTTGGTGGTCGTATTTAACAAAAGGGAAATCATACGGATCACAGATTTTATGTTTAACTTTCACAATGTGGAAAAAAAGCAGCCCACTTCCTCAATTCCGAAGAAATCCTAAGCATGACTGCTCACGTTTTTCCTGTGATGATAATTATGTGTGTGTGTGAGAAGAGATGTGTGTGTGTGTGTACATATACACAAAAATATATACAAAAATGTAAATTAATTGTATGCATTCATATTTAAATAACATTTAAGTCTTATTTACAGTTAATGCGTATGATAAAGGTAAACAATATATACGTGTACATATACGTAGAAAATAATTATAATCAATTAATTATAATAAATTGTTGTTTTAGTAAATTTAAAACAACTTTTACGTTTTGTAACTTTGTTGTGTGATTTTTCCATTTTTATTATTACTTTTAGAATTATTATTTTTAGTAGACGTCATAAATATTTATTTATTCATTTATTATCAGTACTTTAAAAAAAAAAAACGAAATGAAAACGAGAAGTGTTCTCTGTAGCTTATTTTATTTTGAATATTTGATATTATTTTAGTTAACATTTATATTTTATAGATAGTTTCAGTGAACCCCTTTCTTCTTTGTATTCACGCATGCTTTGAAAAAGTTGTTAACCAACTTTAAAACTTGCACTTCTAATGCAATTTCCTGCTCAAGACGAATCGTTTTTGTGAGTCGCTTTAGATAAAAGCATCAGCAGATGTAAATGTCTTCAAGGACACGACTTGCACTCAGAAGATTGTGGCCATTACTCTTGCTTATGTAGCTTTTTCAGAGCATTGTGGTCGAGTCCGTCGGCCGTCTGCAGAATTTTCTTGAATGGCCGTTCGGGGAGATCCAGGAGGTCTGTAATACCTGGAGAAAGCCATCCATTAGCGTTCCCATTCAGCGGCAGCCGCCTGGCCATAAACGCTGAGGGAAATGATGTCATGTGGATGCTGATTGGCTGACGGCGCCGCAGGAATCTGCACAGTCACAAGTCATTGACTGGTGAGCAGCCTGAGCCGTCGGGGGAAACCTATCCATTTCATGCTGCCTAAACATCTACCGTGAGATAACAGCATATTTATGATTTAGACGTGGCTTGGTACCTTTTTAATTCATAAAATACAGAGATGCTTTTGAATGGTGGTCAGTGGAGAAGATGCTTTTGGACAGCAGAAAGGTGGATGAGTTGATTTCAGAAGTACCTAGGCCATTCATATTGCAAAGAGTAAGCAAAGAAATATTTACCCAAAATGAAAAATCTGTCATTAATTACTCACCCTCATGTCCGCGATATTTAATTCTTAAACTATGAAGATTCATTCTAGAATGTCATGTAAACAATAAAAAAACTAAACAAAAAGTAATAAACTACTTTAATATTTACTGTTTTGAGAATTATATTAATTTGTGCAGAACTGCTACTTTATGTGTATTTTATATATATATATATATATATATATTACTGTTGTCCCATCATTTTAAAATCATATTATAATTTTTCATAAGACAAAAAAAAAAGTTTAGTGGACAGAATGTTTTTTTTTGTTGTTGTTTTTGTTTTTCTATTATTTAGCAACTCAAACAAAACCTGTAATGGCCAATGTGATTTTATATATATATATATATACATATATCTTTTGAATACACCACATGCTAACTATCTAGTTGTTTGATTTTTGCAGGCAACAGAGTAGTTTAATAGGATACAAATTCCAACGAATTGGCAACTCATAAAATACGTACGATTTAGCAAAAATGAATTTTCGTACCTCACTAGTATGAGCTTGTATGAATTAGACACATCAGAAAATAAGTCTGAATCGCCGTGATATGGCTGATTCTTCATACTAATCATCACAAATCTACACACACGATCACTTTAAAAAAAAAAAAAGAAAGTAATAATAATTTATTTTAAAATTGTAAATGTTAAAAATAAATGACTGGGAGCTATGACTGCTTGACAAAAAAAAATAATAATAATTTTACAGTAAAATATTGTATTTAAAAAAAAAAATGTTGCACTTTATTTAACTTAAGATATTTTAGTGTAATTACAGTTTTTGTTTGGCAGCCATAGCTGCTAGACATGTGACCTTTTTTTTTTTTTTTTGCACTGCATTACAAGTAATTACCATTTTCAATTAACTTTAATTTAATTTAGAAAAAAAATATTTATGAGTTCCTTTATCTAATAAGTAATGCAAGTTACTTTGTTTCCACATGTATTGACTGACAGTGCTCCTGTCCCTGTGTTGAGAGCAGAAGAAGCTCACTTACCTTTACTTTGGCCTGAGGCTTATTCCTTTTACTTGGACAATAATGTTTCAATGTTGACGTCAACATCAAACAGCTATGGATTCATTTTAAAAATGACTCATTTCAATGATTCAGTCGAGTTTTTCTTTTAAGAGACAATAACTTTATGCACTTTTAGATTTAAAACTTTGCAGGATGTTTTCTTTCACTTAGAGCTGTGTTACACATCGCATTTTGAATAATCAATAATAGGGGCACTATACTACAAAACGCACCGGTCCGGAACGACAATTTTCATTTTTGAGTGAACTTTCTATACTATGGGCCATGGTAGAGCGACAGTGTAGTATAAATTTGAAATAAACAGTAAAAAGAATGATACTGTTCTGTGATGTATATACAGTGTATGTGAGCATTTACACTGTTAGAGGACAAATGCAATACTAATTAATGTAATGTCTAATTTTCTTGTTAAATGGCAGCTAGCATGTCACAACATTCCAGTGTTTTTATTTTTAATTTTTTTTAACATTTTAATGAGTCGGAGCCACTTTGGTTTGCCATGCTGAGAGTTTGGCCTAACACACTTAAATGCAGCTCATATTCTCATACGTTTAATGATGTTGTAGATTTTTCCCATTGACATCATAAAAAAATATCCAAGAACATTTTTCTGCGTCTTTGACCACAAAATGTTATATGCCTAATTTTTAATATACTTTCAAGCTTTCATGTGGCGTAAAAAAGCAGAGAAGTTTAGATCGGAGAGCGCGGAGGAGCAGCGGGCAGAGCGCTGTGTGCGTCGAGCTCCTCGCTAAGTGTTTCAGCAACGACCGGCCGTTTGGGGCCGGTTCAAGACAAACTACATGTCTGTTAGAGTCCTATAAATAACAGTTTTATTATGCCTCTTTCTGAATGCTTTTTGCAAAGTGTGTCTCTGAAGGGTTGCACATGTGGGACTGCTCAGCGGCGGTTCTGTGCTCAGTGATGTAAGGGGTCAGCGTGGCGGTTTCATTCAGGACATTTTCATAATGTGATACAAAGCACATGGATACTGCTATTCACATCACTATCACAAAGTAAAGGTAACGGATGAAGTCATACCCGAAGTCAAGACTCGCTCTCAAACCATATAATGCAGTTTCTGGAGCTTTCTCCGGCTAATATGGAAGATGGAAGTAGCAGAACTGGAACGTTTCTAAACATAGTCGACAAGTGGGAGATTGGTAAATGAGAAAAGCTTGTTTTTGTTCAAAACAGCCAGTTATGTTGCGCCTTATTGCATTTCCGTACCATATGAAGAGCGTCGCTAATGAAATGTTCTTAGAAAATTAAGTCGTGGGGCGAATTAAGTGCCCGAGTAAAGTACCGAAGCTTACAGTTTGTTTTATGATAGGATAGT
This sequence comes from Enteromius trimaculatus, assembly GCA_032361065.1. NCBI lineage: Eukaryota > Metazoa > Chordata > Actinopteri > Cypriniformes > Cyprinidae > Enteromius > Enteromius trimaculatus. Next base: position 12,131,193 of record JAUMHP010000079.1, on the reverse strand, counting down.
TTAAGATGTGCCAGGAATTGAAGTGGAAGGGATTCGAACTCGGGACAAACTTATCGCTCTGCCGACGATGCTATCAGTCCAAAATTATTTCATTTAAGTTTGTCTGAGGTTTGTGCAATGAGCTCTGTTCACATATGTGTTTCTAAATGGGTAAAATGGGTAAGATGATGACATCACACTGCCACTGGTCTGGAGGACATCTGGTGATGTTTGTACTTTTAGAAATTGCGCATAAATCAGTCAAAACAGAAGAAAAGTGCTTTAATTCGAAATGCTTTAATACAATACAGCGAGCTCAAGAATTTATTATTCTTTAAACCTCAAAAGATTTAGAAAAAAGTAGCACATTTTAATATATATTTAAAAAAAATACTTACAGGAATGTTTGATGTACATAATTTAACTCAATTGCAAACTATTTTTCAACTAGACTGAGATTTAGTATAGTTTAAATTGGTATTAAATACAGCTAGCTGAACATAGACCCAATTAAATAGGACTTAAGTGCACTGTAAAAAAAAGCCCACAGTGATTTTTACGGTAAAAACCTGTTAAATGGATACATTTAAGAATTCCCTGCATTGCACTTTTAGTTTTTTTTAGTTTTTTTTTTTCTTTAAAATAACAGTTTCTTCTTGCTTTTGCTTATCAGTTATGTTTACGTTTATACCTTCTATATATGTTCATGTTTAAAAGCTGCTTGTGATGGGTTTTGGTTCATCATGTGACTTCTCATCACTACTTGCATTTGGTATTTATCAGTGTATTTTAATGGTACAAAACAGATTGAACTACTTTAATAGGTGGTTATATTAAGATTATATCAGCTAATGAAATTACGGTAAATTTACTGTAGATGTAACTTAAAACCGTAACACCTAAAATGTTGTTACTGTATTTTTTATGGTCTAATTCTGGAAACCACAGCTGCCTTTTTTTTTCACCATAACTTTTACGGATTTTTTTTTCTTCTTGTTTTGCAGTGTACATTTATGTATTTAATATCATAATTATATTGCCTTTAAAATGTGGCTAAAGATTATCGCCAAAAACTTTTATGCTATAAACGGAAAACGACTGTAAGGTCACTACTATTGAAACTATATACTCATTACAACTCATTAAGTTGCAAATGAACACATTTCAAATATTTTTACATTTAATTATAACATAATAACACAATACAGTTAAAAATATTAAAACGCAATTAATTTTAATTTTGTCTATTGCAAAGTGCTTAAGTGTCAGTGTGTATGTATTTTAAGAGTACATTCATTACAACAAATTATAATTACAATATTTATCACATATACAGGGTTTGACATTTTAAATACCATGTTAATATTGTGTGGTTTAGTCGGTGTTACTTTAAACACTGGACTTAAAAAAGCAAAATCTTTGAACATTTTAATATATTTTATATGGAATTAAAATATTAGCCTTTGGATATTGTTGAAGTCATTAAACTTTGTGCTATGAGCAAATACCTACTTCTGTCAGTGTTCAGCTCACAGTTTAACGAGGTGTTTCATTGATTTGTCAACCGAACTTGAGTAAAGTCACCACATGATGAAAAAGTGAGGTACGACACATGGTACGCTTAGGTCAACAGCTATTCCAAGGCAAATATTAGTTTGCCTGCTGCATCATAAGAAGAGCTGCCTGGTTTTAGTATTAGTGTGGTTTGTGTTTAGCCGTTTGCAATAACCGTAAAAGCATCTGTTACAGCTAACATGCTATTTTGATGCAAACGGAGTCGCGAAGTGCAATCGAGGCTTCAGTTTGAAATCAGAAGTCACAGCCAGTTTCACCACATCATCATTCACCCTTCTTTCTTTTAATAGCCGTATGCTTAGACCACAATTAAAACAGCTTTGACCTACGATTGTTTTGCATTACAACAATATTATATCAATCTATATATTGACAACAAACCACCAAAAAAAAAAAAAACCCCTGACGCATTACCATAGAACATTTCATGTTCCCAAACGCCCATCAAACAACCCATATTTTCGAGGTTTGGGTGAGACATGTTGTTGTAAAACTAAATGCAAATGGAACATTTTCGAGTTCGTATGTCATTGCAAGTAAAGGAATGCAATAATGTGTTTCATGGTGATATAAAAAGTCCCTTTTTAGAGGGACAGGGCCTTGCTTACTCACATTCAAATAATTCCACATGGTGCTGCGGCCTCATCTACATGCTATAACGCCAGCGCTAGGAAAAAACATTCACTTTAGTAGCTGATGAAGTCGATCAAGAGATCTATTTAACCAGTTGGTTTCAAAAACTAGCCCGTTTGACAATTTCCATAAAGTCTGGTGCAGACCAAGAGCCACCCACCTAAACATCCACCAATCGATATCCATCACGGAAAGTCACATTTGCTTGTAATGAGAAGTAAACGAGGCTTCAGTCTGGCTTCTGAAACCTCTGTTTCTAATTCATGTCCTGTACACAAGGCCATGTGTGCAGTCTGAAATCTGCATATAGTCACACACAATTATGGAGATCATACACCTCCATTTACAGAGAGTAAATATTTGACCAATTTTGAGATGTGACATAATGACAGAATCTTTATGGGAATTATTCTTTGAAAACGAAAACTGAAAATGTACCCATGCTCAGACCATCCAAGAGGTAGATGAGTTTGTTTCTTCATCAGATTTAGAGAAATGCATTACATCACATTACATCACCACCAATGGAGGTGAATGGGTGCCGTCAGAATGAGAGTCCAAACAGCTGATAAAAACATCACAATAATCAACATCAGTCTAGTCCAACAGTTAATATCTTGAAAAGCCAAAAGCAGTTTATTAAATTTATTTAATAAATGTAACATTATTAAATTTTTTTTGTTTTTGATGTATTCTTTGCAAAAATTCAGCGTAAAATCCACAATAATGTTCAGTCCATCTCCCATTGTTTCTCACTTATAAATCCACCTAGAACTATTTGATTACTACTTGATCCGTGTAGATTTCTTTACTGATTTAGATGACTTTTCACTGGAAGAAACAAATTTCAGTATTCTGACGGCACCCATTCACTGCAGTGGATTCATCGATGAGCAAATGGTGCAATGCTTTATTTCTCCAAATCTGTTTAGATGAAGAAACAAACTAATCTACATAATGGATTGCCTAAGGGCGAGCACATTTTTATTTAAGAAATTGATCATTTAATTTGCAAAGGATGCTTTAAATGAATTGAAATTGTTCAAAATTTAAACGAAAAAAGCAGTAAATATCAAAGTTTCAAGTGAATCTTGACAAATATAATTGTTCGGGTCATTTTGGGAGGAAAAAGAAAGTGGTAGACAAAAAGTTGAAGTGTAGACCAAAGATTAATAATTTTCAAAAGCAAGTAAATTTAAAACTATTTATGTTCACTAAGAACCAATTAACTTCAATCAAAAGCAAAAGTGCAAAACTAAAAAAATACTGTACATTTTTCAAAAGTGCTGTTCGTTGCAGGTTGAATGTGGCACTAGCATGGCATCCATAAGGATGGGAGTAGGGTTGTGCCTGTTGCGTAAACCCCAGTTTTACAGTAGGAAGGACTGAAACATCTGGAGGTTAACCACTATGCTGGGATCACCAGTTAAATGGTGGCGGGTCTGGGCCGCGGTTCAAACCCGGCATCTCCTGGCCCCTTTTCTTGCAGCAGGGGTACCGGCGAGATTGCATGGAAAAGCAGTTAAAGTGGCTACGGCAATAGTGATGAACAAGTTTCCATCAGGTCTCTCCTGAAGATGATGGTTGGGTTGCCATGTTGGAGTTCAAGGAATAAGAACTCAACATGACCTCTTTTTTTTCTCTCTAGAAAAGCAGGGTCATGGATCGCAGTGGATTATGTTAAACCCATCGTCAAACCTTGTGGTAAACTCAGACTCCGCTACATTCAACAAGCAGTTTTCACTCAATGTCAACCTTGTGTTCACCCCAAAACTGATTGCTCCGGATACTTTGAGTCTTGTAATGCATTTATTTTATTTTGGGACATCATACACCAGAGCATGAACTCAGTGGATTTTTTTTTTCCATTATTAGGTGGGTTGGGATCTGAGAGCAAGTTCTTCTCCAAATCCGTTTGGGTTCTGTTAAAAGTTCTGTCGGTAGTTTACCTGCAACTGATTATCATTGACCCTATTTTGTGCTGCTCTTTGTAGATTTTGTTAGTCATTATGGAAATAATCTGGCGGCTTCTATGTTTACTAGGGATGTAACGGTATTGTAAATACAGTCATACCGCAATATCAAGTTTTTTCGATAATATCGCATGACTCGATAAAACGAGAGGTCTTGGAGCGAACGGGAGGTAGCGGGAACTACAGTTCCCGTCAGCCCAAGCGTGCCCATCATTCTTTTCAGCCTGTTGTGGCTACAGATAGGTGTTGCCAACTTAGCAACTTTGTCTCTATATTTAGCGACTATTCAGACCCCCTTGGCGACATTTTTCCCTAAAAGCGACTAG
>JAUMHP010000079.1:12110415-12126000 GCA_032361065.1 Enteromius trimaculatus | reverse complement strand
CTCTTAATTAGTTTAGTTTTTTATGTAAATGATTCAATAAATACCGTACCGTGCCATTCATACCGAGGTATTACCGTGCCGTGAAATGTTGATACCGTTACATCCCTAATGTTTACTTAACAACAATCCGCTAAAAATGGAAATGTTTTTCCTTTGTGTTTTTTTGACAACAACATAGTCAAAACAATCCCTGTTCCCATGGATTTGTAAACAGGACTTAAAAGGCTGCGTTATGAGTGCCAGGCCAGTAGATGGCGATAGTCACTGAAAAAAAAAAATACTAATTGATTTTTTTTGCAACAAATTGATTTTAGTACATTTAAAAAACTAATTTAGTTGCCTAATTTTCAGCTTTGTGTTATTCTTCTTATTATTATTATTTAAATGTACACTGTAAAAAATTACTGTGATTTTAACGATAAAAACTGTGAAAATGCTACAGTAAAAATCTATTAAATGGTTAATGGTAAATTCTTGTAAAATTTACAGGGAAACACCGTGAACTGACATTCCCAGAATTCTCTTGATGTTTTTTCTTTGAAATAACCATGTTTCGTCTTAGTTTTTTCTTATCAGTGATGCTTCTTAGGGTTGTATGTTACACGTAATGTTGGTAAATGAATGTTTATTGCCCATTTCAGTTTAATGAGTCGCCATGATGGTGTTCAGTGTTTGTGTGAATGAAAATGTTTTTATTTTTTCATTTTCCTTTTTTGTGAAAATTCTTTGAAAACGGTGTCATGTGAAAAGACCTTCAGGTTCGCTCGTTGTCAGTAAAACATTCACAAAAATTTCCGAACCCATTATCACTTTTATGGGATTAATTTCCTGCTAATTTGCACTTTTCAGTACATCTGGTCCTGTTTTTCTTGCGATATACTGAACTTCACTACCGCATCTTCAGCACAAAATGATTACTGAATGAATGACTGTGATGAGTTGATCCTTTGTAATGAATCACACAGTTGTGAGACTACTGATTCATATGACAACATGAAATTAAAAATATGTATTATTTTTTGTGAATACAAATAAACAAAACCTTGTTGATTTGCTGCATTAAACTATGAAAAAAGGCCAAAACCATCCCCCTCCCCCTCAAAATTTCTTAAAAGCACTAAACGAGTCAAATCAGAGAGAAATCAGATTAATTCAATTCTCTACGATTCATATACCTGCTAATATTCACATGCAACAGTAAACACAAGCTTTACACTGAAGGAGGGACCTGAATCTTGGGACTCTTTATAAGGAATGCTTTAGATAATAAGAAGCTATTTCCATCTCTATCCATTATTAAATTGATGTTTCCTCTAAAATGTAGGCATCATCAGCGTCTCACATTATTGCTCAAGCATCTCATAAACAACATTTATTTATATAACAGTGGAATACACGAAGGCAACATTTCCACATCAAATGCATGAATTTACAAACCAAACCATTATACTTCATATTCTTGTTTAATTAGTTTGGGTTTGACTGTTATGTCACTATTACAAGTCGAATGGGAGCATTGTTTGCTACAGTCTTGTTTTTGGTTTTATGAGCATTAAATCAATCGGTTGCGATCGAAAAAAAAAAAAAAAACCTGACAGCCTTTTGAAAGCTGAGCATGTTTTCATTCTCTCTAAAACCTCATCAAGGCTGCAAAAATGTCTCTAAGTGCTCATTATCCGCTATGCATTTTAAGACTTGTTTTTTAATAAAACCGATTTACAGTTTGGCTTTTGAGGATAAAATATATATATTTTTTTTTATATTTTATATTTTATTTTTTTTTATGAGTCTGGCTTTTAATTTCAAGTTAAGATAAGTGTACAAAAAAATTATAATTATAAAAAGAGAAAATAATTAGCTAATCCGCCAAACATTATTAAGAAATCATATCCTGTTTAGAATGAGGGATCACTTCAAATCTCAATTTGTTTTTAAAGATAAAAAAAAAATAACATATCTTTCTAAACAATAAGACTTTACAGTGCAATGCATTATTAAAGGGTAAAAGGAATTATAATGATTGATTATGCGTGTCGTTGTCCATTATATCTTGTGGTAAATAATTATAACAGAATTTAAAATTAATAGATAAATGTTCAAATGTATTAACTGTGGTTACAATTATGCATGCAATTAATGCTTCTTTAATAATAATGAATAAAGTAAAGCATTACAGACTTTTTTTGGTAAAATAATTTTTTTTTTTTAAGAATGTTAAAGCTGCTCTTTTCCATTTAATAAAAATCAGTGGGAATCAAATTTTATTGCATGGAAAAGAGCAGCATCAACACTTCGAAACGTCTTCGTTTTCGTTCTACAGTTTGCGTGCCAGATATTTTAATTTTTTTTTACATTGTGTGTGCGTTATATTTCATAAATTAGACTTTACACATTCTTAAAGTTTTTTTATTCACAGGGATATTTTGTCAAGCTTTGTAGGTATGTAAAATATCAGTATTGTATAACTGGCTACTGTTATTTTTGTTACTTAATATGTTTAGCTTCATTCTGTTCATTTGAAAAATATGTATTCCTCATTAACGGGCTGCAGAAACAATCTTGGTTGACTTCATGCGGTCTAATCATTTTTTTTTTTGACGTTTTTAGATTCATATATTCCATGAGTCATGCGCTGTGTCTGACAATAGCTCAAATTCAAGAAAGAAAAAAAATAAAAAGGAAAAGCGGGTTGGTGCTTTATATGTTTTGCCAGTAAAGTCTATTGAGGAGCGGAAGGGAGCCCTTGCAGTGACCGGGAAAGCGGGCAGCTATAAACCAAACGCACTCCGCTTTATAAGACTCGGGGCCACCATCTCTCTATGAGGAGATTTTTTTTCTAAATTATTACCATCATTTGTCATCACATTAGCGGCTGGCTCCCATCCTGGGAAGCTGAGCTTTTAAAACAGCACTGCCACAATCAGAATCCAGTCCCGTTGACACTCACAAACCTAAAAACTTCAGTCTTTTAAACGTGCATGGTGGTCACTTTGGGCTATCTATAGAAAAAAAAACAGACGCCCTACTGTACTTCCTTTTACGAGAGCTATTGAGAAGGAGTTGGCTGGCAACATAGGGATGTTGTCAATTACAACTATGATTGCTTGATTGAAGCTGCTTATTAATAGTTAGTAAGCTAGTTGATAAGTAGGACTGAAGGATGCTACTTATGTGCTTAATGTAAGTAATAATTATATTACAACAGAGTCATATTAAATAAAAAATTAAAGGTTGAAATAATTTGACAGTAGAAATGCTGAGAGACAGAAGACGTTATGTAAAAGTTTTTTTTATTTTTTTTTTTTCACACCAGAGGCTAAAAAACACTTATTTGAAAGTGCATGTGTTTTTGGATGTGTTTTTGACAGTTAATAAACTTTAATGTCAATCATTTTCTTAAACTTATGCAAAAGTACTTTCTCAGATCTTTGATGGATAGACAGATAGATACTGTACAGTAGATAGATAGATAGTTGGATAGATAAACAGACAGATAGATGCTCTTGCAAGGTTTTTTTTGGACATTTGCCGCAGTTTTTCTTCCCGGTGTTGCGTCCTGTTTGATCTTCAGCTCCTGATTGACTTTCCCGAGGGCCGTCTCTCTCTTGCTGTTGTGATGACTGTGCAAACGCCGAGGCTTCATCGCTGCCAAAACTCCCGCTTTCTCACAATGCTTTCTTGTTTTAATCAGCAATATATATATATATATATATTCTATCTTTCTTTTTTTATCCTTTGGTCTTTGATGCCAACACGCCTCTGGGCTTTCTCTCATCCAACACAATCCCAACAATTTAATTACTAAATCACTTTGTCATCGATGTGGTTTTTGTTTAGAAATCAAATAAACCACTGAACGGGTTTTGCCTTATCTTGTTTTCATTACTTGATCAGCGGTTTCAAATCTTAAGTGGGCATCGCAGCTTCAGGGAGACTAAACTCACATCATGTGTGGTCAATTTACAACGTCATGTAAGTACAGGCTGGAAACTAAATAATGCTTTTTAATGAGAGGAAAATTCCCTTTAAACATTGATGACTGGAACACACATAAAATGATCATTTATCATAACCAAAAAGAGTGACAGTTAATAAATCATATTATGCATAAACCTAATTCATACAGAAACCCAAGGGTAAATGTTTGTAAGTTATATTGATATGTCAATAATCAGTATCTTAGTGGCCGGCCGCAACTTGGAAGGTCAGCTAAACCTGCCTAAATTTTACCCGACATCAACCACACTATAATGGAAATCCTATCAATCCACACGGCACCCTGTGAAACGCTCCACCGGCAGAAAGTGGCAAGCCTCCCCTGCTCCACGTCAAGTACTTAATGGCTCCTAAAATAAAAGTTCAGAAAGACACGTTAAATCAACAGACGACTTCACAAAATGATAAAAAAAAAACAATCACTTGATTAACAGACGCTATATGTAGTCACTTCAAAATTAGGTCTCCAAGCAGATAACACCGGCGAAGTAAAAAAAGAGTAAGAAAAATTACAAACTCTTTAACACAACATCTTAATGCACAAAACATAAATAGACCATCAAATTAGAAAATCAGTCAAAATAACAAAAACAAGATAAACTAACACAACATATACGAGAGACCCAAACAAAAAAATCAAACGGCAAAGGATTGAGATCATAATATTCCACTCCGCCTTTTATGACTTAACAAAGATGACATGCATTAAGTTAACTGTTAAACCCCATTTACTAAAAAGGAAAGACGCACTTACGTTTCGGGTTGAACGAAGCCCATACAACGCTATATGGTTACTCCAACAAGTGTCGTGGTTCAAATGTGCCACTCAGGCACCCGTTTATCACTATTACCAAAAGCAAGACACAATAAAAACCACCACCCCAAACGGTCAAAAAGTTTAATGCAATTACCAAACCTACCTGTATAGCGAACTTCAAACTTGCCGCAATACAGACGCCGCCAGCACCATTTTAATCAAACTACAGAAAGCACAGATAAACTTCAAACGATTAACCGTAATACGAGGTAATAGAGTCGTCTTACCCTACCTGAACAAAAACCGGTAATGAAAAGGAGCATGCCAAGAGGAGAGCCCAAAATCAACAAGACGCCACATACTCATTAAAATAAGAGTCTTTAAATAGTCCGACCACTTATACCTCATTGGTCTGACAGTCACACGCCAACCAAGCCAAAATACTTACCTTGCAACAAATGTAATACTGTATAAAATGCTACAGTTCAAATTATAACCAAATACTTGACATGCTTTAGTCAACACATCAAATGCGTTTTGAAGCAAAGCTTTTAATTTGACGCAAAGTGTGTGTTAAGACACATAGTCGAGAGAGTGTCGTTTATTTTATTAACATGAACTTTTTTTTTTTACCTCAAAAACACACTGCACATTCAATAGGGTTTAGCACGCTTATTTCTCACAAGAAGTCTGGCATTTGAAATCTAGCGTTGTTTAGATTTAGGAAATAGTCTAGTGCAAAAGTACAATGCGCATCAAAACAAACTCTTGTATTTTACCAGATGTGCCAATTTAGGTCTTGTGGGTTTTAGCGGAAATATAGGTCTGGATCTCGGTAGAGGGTTTGAACAGTCATAAAGGGATACTTCCTTCCTAGCGGTTTGTTGTACAGAGTTACTAGGACTTAATTGTCAATTAATCCTTTCCATTTGTGTCCAAGATTATTTGTATTAGTGTGGCACATGTGTGGCAACTTGACTTGACTATCGGTATAAAGTCTGGTCCACACTGCAGTTCAGTCTAACCAAGACCTTGCCACTTAGACAAGAAAAGACCATGCTTAATTTGTTTATACAGTATCCCTTCTAACAGGGAGCATTATCACAACTTTAGCTAAGTTACAGTAACGTTCCTCCAATAACATAAAGACAACGTTTGTTCAAACGAAAGTGTCATTTTCTTCTGAAACATTTTATCTGGACATTCATGCAATGTTTTTAAATGTGACTATACTTGTTTTAGAAATAACAAAAAAAGTAATCTAATAATGCAACTCACATTATTTGCAATGCAAAACCCACAGCACTGTTTAAAGGCTTAGTTCACCCAAACATGAGAATTCTGTTATAACTTATCCGCACGTCGTTCCAAACACATAAGATGTCCGTTCATCTTCTGAACACAAATTAAGATATTTCTGATGGAAACCAGATCACTGAAAAGATCCAGAGATGTAGTAAAAACACAGGTAAAACAGTCCATGTGACATCAGTGGATCCACTGCCGTTTTGTGACGATACGAGAATACTTTTTTTGCGCAAAGAAACCAAAAATAACACAATTTACTCAACCATTCTTCTCCCGCGACTTACAAATTCAGCCATTTGAGAGAGTGTCACGACGCATGCATACGCTTTCCACTAGGCGTAAACAACCATAGATTATATACACGAGCGTGTTTTCCCCGGACGTAAACAAGGGTGATTACGTTGTAAATATGTTAAAGCTTGCTTATACGTTGCATAGTGATGATTTTACTATGTCTCTCAGATTGTTTGGGGCTAAGCTTCTGTTTTCTGTCAGCTCTTTTCCATCTACTTGTTTCAGCTGAACTTGACACGCAGCTGCAAAATGAATCATACGGCCATACTTTGTACTAATGGGCAACAATGCAGCATGTACAAATTTAGATACGAGCACATCTGACACATCAGTACCAAAAAAGTGAAACAGAGCTTGGTTTGAATATTTCGTAAGTCTTTCATTTGTTCCCGCCAACACGAGAACTGAATAAAAACCCTCCTTGCCCTACAATGGGAAATATGTGTGTGTATATTTACGCTTGTTAGAGTATAACTTCATTAGCTAGTCAACATACTACCACTAAAGGTCAATGATTGGAACGATGAGTTAAGCATCGTTAGCATCTTTCCCTATTCAAGGCTATTCAAACGTAGTCGTAGCACACTATTAAAATGCAATAATTCTATTATATTATAGCAGATATTTTACCAGAGTTTGTTTGATGCATATGAGTTACTGCTAAGAAAGTTGCTATCTCCGTAGTGCGTTTCCATTCAGTCACTTATGAGTTTCCATTTGGGTTTTAGACGGTTGCTGCCTATTGAACATTAAGTCAATTGACTAGATTTTGAAAGGGAACGGTTCTTTTCCGTTTGGTGCTAAATGTCAGCGCTGTATCGTTGCATTTGACTGTCCAACATCAGTGCTAGATTCAGTTGAAGTGGATTTTGGGTAGAGAAGTTGAAGTTGGGTGGGGAGCAATCATGTTTTTACTTAAAGCAGCAGCAGCAGTAGCGTTCATTTTTCCATTTCATGAATCACTCTCTTTAGCTACGTTCGATAACAAAAATCGAGATGGCAGCAGGATTGGTTCCTGTGGAAATGTGAAACCGAGCGGCCAAATTTGGACATATTAATCGCAATTGTCTAAATCTAAACCAGCTCTTTCTCCACAAATAATTTTCGAGACTTGGAGACATCTAACCTCAGGTCAGAGCTATAAAACGATGTTGGGAAACTTTTATACAAAAAGACATCTACGAGGCAAATATCATTTATCATTAATGCAGTTTTTGCCTACAGGAATAGTTCACCCCAAAATGATCATTTGCTCACCCGCATGTTGTTCCAAACCCACAGGATTTCTTTCTTCCCTTCATGGAACACAAAAGGATTAACGGAAACTTCATAGTGTTTAGTTGATACCATGAGATGGAATGGGGATAAATGCAGGCACACATCAAATTGGACATAACAACCACACAAGTAATTCACACGACAATGAATTTTCACTTTACAAACGTGTCCTAACATCTTTTAAAAAACAAGTTGTGACACCGTCATCTCAGTCTTTAGCATCTCGCAAATCTCCTTTGTGTTTATTTTTAAGTAATGCGCATTGACGTTGCGAAGATTTAGCTAAAGTAACAATTAATAATATGGTCTGTTCTCGACACAAAGCTTGCCACATGAACTTGAATTGCTTGTATAGTATAGTTTAATCTCATTTTGTTGTTAAAAGAAACTACTCTTTTCCATTTCAATCGTGAAGATTTGCTGGCAATAGCAAGTTACAATTTAGTCTGTTGTCGACAAAAACGTTAATGCATTGTTATGGAAGACTTGTACTTTTTTAAGTACTTTGGTGAGTTCAACCTGATTCAAAAACACATTCAGCACACTCCCTTGGGGTTGCGAAAATTTTCAGTCAACAATATAAATTTGGTCCGTTCTTCTGTTATAATAGTAGTGTCGTTGAAGTTCAGCCTTATTCACTTTCATTGTGTTGAACTGAAAAATAAATAATAACAATTATGTAAATAATTAATTTTCTTGAACACCTCCGTTTGAGTTGCGAAGATTCAGCCATTCAGATTTCTCTCCATTCTTAAAATTAATATTATTGCTAAAGAAAATGTGAACTTTCAATACTTTTGTAGTACTTGTGTAATTTTTGAAGCCGTTTAAGCTCCTTCATGAGTTTCCTCAATTTCTTTTTTTTGAGTTACAAAGATTTTGTGTCCTATATCGGTCTGTTCTACGCACAAATGTGTCATTTCACTATCGAAGACTTAAACCTTTATTATCTTTAAAGTATTTTTGTGTCATTTTTGAAGCTTGACCCTTTCACTTACATTGTGTGGGAATATCTTTGAGATTTTCCCAAACATCTCTCTTTGTCTTTAACCGAATATCATCTGGGCTTGGAACAACATGAGGGTTATTCATAACATAATTTTTATTTTTGGATGAACTTCTCCTTTAACAATAACCAAACCTGCTTTGGTCCTGTTTACGCAACATGGTGTTTCTATTTTACAAGAGAAACAGGACTCTTTTTTTTCCCCCCAAACTGACTAATTACTGTAGGTTTGAATTACTTGGAATCAGAGTCACAGAAGTAAAGGGTTTTCCTTGGGATCTTCTTCCACTTAAGCAGACACGGCACTTCCTGGCCACTCAGTGTCCGCCCCCTCTGCAATCTTTCCTGAACAGCTTGCTGGGTAATCCTGGCCAGCTATTCAATAGAGCTTTCTGTTGTGAGATAACACAGAACTGCCTGAATGTTTGCCAATTTATTACAATGCAGGAAACAGCGTGATAGGGAGGGGTGTTTTAAAGCCGTCATCCCACACAAGCTATATGCTGCGGCCTCGCTAGGAACACCCTCAGCGTGATGCCAGTGCTCTTTAAATCACATGCATCATTAGATCCGGCACGTTTTTGGACAAACAGAAATCTGGAAAGTTGAAGTAGTTGGGTACCACAGTGGAAATGTCCTTTTTCGATGATTACCAATTGGCATCGTACTATATGCCGAATAAACAGATATATTGTGAAAGTTCACATGAAATGGAAGTTGCAAAACACTTTGTCTTCTTTTGTGACATATTTCTGTGTAAATAACAGCTTTAGTAAAACAAATACATTTATTTCATACTAAGTAATGTTCAAATCTGTAACCATTTTTGCTGACATATTGCTTAGGACTTATTAATATAAAGATTATAATAGAAGTTTTGGTCCCACTTTATATTAAGTGTCCCTAATACCTGTGTACTTCCATAGTACCTAGATGTGTATGTAGTATGTAACCACAGTGTAAGTACACATTGCTACATAGCATCTACAGCTGTAAAGGCTGCATTTTCATCTCCACTGACAGGGTAATATCTGGATAAACGTTATAAGGATGAAGTTCATGACGACGAACTTAATGATGAACTGTTTTCTTACAGTTTTTTTCTTGTAAAAAAAGAGTCTATCCCCTTGTCACTAACTCCTGTCCAGTTGGTGGCGGTAAATGCACAAGACAGCTGGTTTGCCAATCGCCATAAAACAGTTAAAGAAGAAGAAGAAGTTTTCTTACAGCATTGTTTGAATCAAAGATGGCGGCGGCCCTCATTTACATCAAAGGCAGGACAATAACGATCCATAACACGTAGTGGCACGCAGTTACTGAGGAGGCATTTTGTATTTTTGATTTTTAAATTGTCTCCAAAATCAGAATGAGGTCTGTATCACACTGTCTAAATTTATTTGTAGCAACCCAAATTTACCTACCCTCTAATTGTGCTAACCTTTTTCATTTTAAAAAGTAGCGCATCTCTCAAGGACACGTGGAGTAATGCGCGGAAATTAGTCAGAAAAGAGGAGGACGCGCATGGAAAATAGTATGCATGTTTAACCTCACTTTAACTTAGAATTTTCATTTTTACAATTGAGATGTGTAATCTCTCTCTGTGTATATATATCTATGTCTTTCGATTTCTTTTTAAGGGACCAAGATGCAGAATGAATTGAAGTTGTACCCATTGGTTTGTCCCTTGTGTGTGGAAGACTTAAAATGCAATGATGATATTAATTGGATTTGTTGATGCTGTGTTTTATACAAAGATTTCACATTTGAAATGTGTAGTTTGTTTTTTATTTACTTATTTTAGTATTAATGGAATAAGTTTAAATGCTTGAACTATTTCATATTTTATTATGTGTTAGAACCTAGTGTTAATTTTAATATGTACGAATGTTGATTTAGTTTTTTTGAGATGTAAAATTGTTGTTATTTATAAAAAAACTTTATTGCATTACATGAAAATACAGTGGGACCAATTAATATTGACTGTCTGTAATAAATTCATTTTTGTTTGTGTGACATTTATGTGATGCACTTAGTCTTAAAGTATTTTAAACTTGGGGTGGGAATTTTAAAATAAAGTGCTGTACATGTAATTCAAAATTATAGTCTATTTCTGTGTTTGTTTATCTGTCCCTTCACTCTCTACTGCCGGCAAACGTGACAATTTCAATTCACGTTTTTACATTTTTTTATAGTTATTTCAATTTACAGTAAAAATCTGTTAAACAACAATTAAAACAGTTAAAACATGCTTTCTTAAATAATGGGTTTACATGTTATGTATATCTACAGTCAATGTTTTGTTAGTTAAGTAACTGTTTAACCATGTTTTTTTACAGTTCCACAGTTAAAACATGTTTTGTGAAATAAGGGTTTAAACATGTTATTTAAATTCACAGTCAAAGAATGGTATTTCAAGAGTTCACGCTTTCCTCATAATGAATAAGCAACTTCGGCTCGTTCACCGTCTGCCCCCCAAAAAAGCTTGAAAGGACAGCAGCCAAATTTGAGCGCCCAAAAAATGCAATGAGAGAGGATGCTGGACGAAGGAGAATAGTAGGCAAAATAGAGTGATGGTAATGTAAGATGACGAGATTAAACTTTCATTTATCAATGCAGAGACGGTCTCTGTAGTCAAGACGACGATGATCACTGGAAATCAGATGTCCCCAACTAAGCAAGCCAGAGGCGACAGCGGCAAGGAACCAAAACCCCATCCATGACGAAATGGGGAAAAAAACCTTGGGAGAACCAGGCTTAGTTTCTCCTCTGGCTGGACGCCCAGCACCTAATTCAAGTTTAACTTAAACACGTGTAAAAGTGTAAGGACTCATAGTGTGTGTGGAACAGGGTGAACTGGGGAGCTGGATCGTCCGGCGACCTGCTGGTAGAGACAGAGACATGGATTAGTGGGTTGGAAAAGCAAGCGAGCAAAACAATATAAACATATGGGTATGGTGGGCGGGACTCGGGAAGGATGGCTGTCTCTGGGGGAGAGCTAGGACCTCTGCGGAGGTGGGAGGGATGAGGATAGGGAAGCTTTGAGGGAAGGAGGGGAGGAATAAAAGACCTCAGCTGAGGTGAGTGGCTGGGGAGCCTTTGCGGAGGCGGGAAGGAGGTGGGGGAGCTTGGCATTAATGGAGTGGCTGGAAGGATTTAACCTCGGCTGAGGTGGGAGGAATTTTATATTGAGGCGAGGATCCTCAGGCTGGAGGAATGGCTGGGGACTGGCGGCGGGAAGCCTCGGCTGAGGCAGGGAACCTCCGGCTGGAGGAATGGCGGCGGGAAGCCTCGGCTGAGGCAGGGAACCTCTGGCTGGAGGAATGGCGGCGGGAAGCCTCGGCTGAGGCAGGGAGCCTCCGGCTGGAGGTTGGATAGGGCAGGATGGAGGGAAGCCGGCTGGCTTAAGGGGAAGGGAAGGTAGCTTATAGGGAAGGGGAAGGAACGAATGGCTAAATAAATTCAATGACTAAAATAAATTCGATGACTAAAATAAATCAAGGGACCTAAAAATGGGTGAATGGGAGCATGGAATAAATTACGTGACCGAGGAGAAGTGAAAGGAAATGCCGTGCTGGCGTCATGGGTGTGCAGCTTGCGTATGACGTCATCCGGTGGCGCCGGCCGGATCCGCGCTACCTTGCTGTTTGTGATAGGGAAGTTGCAACGCTGGACTTGAGGAAAATAGCAGAGGGCTGGCGAGTGGTAAGTAAGGAGGATTCTTTCACTTGAATAGCTTTGGCAGATAGCGCGATGAAAGGGATCTGAGAATGCGCGGGCAAGGCCTCGAATAGGAATCCGCGGTCTCTCGTAGAGGTTCAGACCGGCAGAGTGTTGAGCTAGAGCGGTAGCAGCTTGTAGTAAGGCAGGCTGAGGAATCTGGTCCTCGTAGAGGAAGGCAGCGGAGATGTGTTTTCGGTCGTGCGATTCCGAAGAATGCACAAAAGCGCGGAGCGGGGAAATGAAAGCTGGGAGAATTTATAGTGAAGGGAAATGATTTGATTGGGTGTGAATGAACAAGGGATGATTAGGTAACGGGCTGCCAGCTGAGTATGATTACTCGTTCAGCGATCCTCTCGAAATTATGTTATTTGCCAAAACATTCACTTCATTTAATGGTTTGTGCATGTTTTTTAATTACACAGATAAAACATAACATTTCAGATTACAATTTAAGCATTTTTTTGCCTTGTATAGACAGTATACCATTTCTCATGTTGCTGTGTAAACACGTTACTTCAGTTAATGGTGCATCACCGTTATTCCCGTTAATGGCAAACGTTTGGCACACTATATATGTATATATATATATATATATATATATATATATATATGAATAATGGTCCACACCTATTCGGCGCAATTTTTTCACTGCGCAAAATTTACTATTTCACCTACTATTGTACTATTTTAACGCCAAAAGATGGTTTGCGCTGGCGAAAACTTTTACTACATCTGACCCTAAACGTACAGTTGCAAGGTATTTTTAAATTACATAAATATATAAATGTATTTGTAGCGTACTCAGCATGAAATAAATGTGTTTCAAATCCATTTTAGCACAGTTATTTTTCATTAGGGTTGACAGGGTTTAATCACTCGATTTATTACATCAGCCTGTCTTCATGAAATGCTTTGGCTCCACTCTCTTTCTCTATTATGACTCGTTAGTGTTTATTGAACTGAAGTATTTTCTTTCATTTAGGTAAAAAAAAACAACAAATCAGAATTGGTGGAAACGGCCACATGCAGTTTCAGAATTAAATAAAAAAAAAATCTGTCTGAAGAAAGTGGCCTATTACAAGATTAAAACAGCCTGAAAGCTCAATTGTTCAATTAGATGCATGTTTTAGATGCATTTTACCAGCTTCCTAAACTACAAGTTTATTTATGATATGCTATTGTGAGTCATGGTCATAAACAGCAACCAAGCAGTGATGTTTTTGGCCTGAAACATTCATGAAGCACTTTATTTCTTTAGTGAGTAAATATGCTCAACCTTTACAGTTTAACATCAGGACGTTTTTGTTTTTTTTTTGCTTTGGTTTTGAATTAAAATACAAAATCAACCCTGTTACTGATATTGATAAGCACTTCTGTACAACTTTTGTGTCAAATTTGATGAAATCTGCACATTTTTGCAGTGGAGGAAACATGGTTGTGGGATACAATTAAACAGTAATTAATATAGCTTTAATTGAAGTCATTCAGTAGACCTTTTTAAAATTGATTCTTTTAAGTACTGCATGTAGGGAAGAGGTTTTGTGACTACTTAAATGCTATTTTATTAGATATTTGATGTAGTTCTCACTGTATTAAAACATGGAATCTGTGACTATAATGCGTACAATTTGTGAAAAGAGCTTTTTACCACAGAGCATTTTCCCACATCACTCTGATTTTCAATAAAAATTCCTTCTATAACGAAAGAGGGACACACCTCTGGAATCTTAAAGTAGGATCGTTCAGAATGTCCAGAAGAGGTTACAGCCAGTGTGTCGCTAACAAAATATTTACGTTGTGAGCTGCTAAATGGTGATTCAATACGGAAACTACTAGAAATTAGAGCATATGCGGTTTGTCATAGGTTTTTATGATTATTACAGATGATATGTGGGACTAAAATCAGGAAGAGTTGAATTATTCCGCTGTGGCACAATTATCTGTTTAATACCGGCCAGATTAAAGGAAAAAAAGAGGATTTCTGTCACTCCTAGAAAGAAATTAGCATCTATGAGAAAATACGGTAATCTTTGCAGAATGGTGGAATCGGTTGGAAATTCTTGCTGTTTGTTCTGGCAGTGGACGAGTTCCTCTCGCAGACTGAGCTTTAACCCAGGTGCGCTTGACTTGACCTCGCCGCTGAGAGTTAAAACATTATGGCAGACCACACTGGGAAAGCAGGCATTTCATTGCCTTATTTAACATAATTTTGGT
Organism: Enteromius trimaculatus; assembly: GCA_032361065.1. Taxonomy (NCBI): domain Eukaryota; kingdom Metazoa; phylum Chordata; class Actinopteri; order Cypriniformes; family Cyprinidae; genus Enteromius; species Enteromius trimaculatus. Next base: position 12,111,427 of record JAUMHP010000079.1, on the reverse strand, counting down.
TTCGTACTCTCACATAATCTCTTTAAGAGTCCAATATGTGGCTCCGGGAGTAAGAAGTACTCAAAGAAGTAATTGGGACACTCTTGTCTTGGAAGATGTTTTGATGCCTTTTTTTTTTTTTTTTTGCTCCTGAGAGATTCTTGTACTCTGAATCTCTTCCTTGAAAATTGTACATTTCCTATAATTTAATCGGTGAAGAGTCACATTACCTGCCAATGGAGTTGAGAGAATGGACTCTACTGGAGGCAACACTTTCAACCTGAAAGCGGCTCTCATATAAAAACTATTAATGACATCAAATCTTTATGACTTTTTCAGAGTAAAAAAAAAAAAAAAAAGGTAATGTAGCTACAAAAGAGTACATTGAAAGGAGTCCATGAATGAAAACAGACACAAAACATACACACGCAGTTTGCAGGGAGCTGGACTGCCATCAGCAGGCTGGCACATCCAGCTGATGTTGACAGATGTTAATCATCAATGCCAATAAAGAACCTTTGATTTTTTTTGTACAGATGTTTCATGAAAATTGAAAAAAGTCATGAAATTTTCTTCACACTAATGAAAAAATGGTTGTTTTAAGAATCAAAAATTGAATGATCTTTGAACCTTTGGAAACCAAAATTGCTTGTCTATGACATTGCTGTAAAAATGATCTTTTTTTATTTATTAGTTTGTTTGTTTTTAGGGAACTATCTCTTAATTTGGCTAACTTTTTGGCAACCATCTTTTCAGTAACATTGATTGAACATTTGTTCAAAACGATCTGGTTTTCAATAATATAGCCATAACATGGTCAGTGTTGGGCACATTACTTAAAAAAAGTAATTACTAGTTACTTATCACAAATAGTAACTGAGTTAATAACTGAGTTACAGCCTTATAAAAGTAACTAATTACCAGGGAAAGTAACTATTGCCTTATTTAAAAAAATCAAATGGCAAACTTGGATGCTCCCAATATTAAATGTTAAATAAATGAAACTAACTGGTGGTGGAGCTTGTTTATCATT
>JAUMHP010000079.1:12099095-12110315 GCA_032361065.1 Enteromius trimaculatus | reverse complement strand
TGCGCATCCATTGAGATGGACTGAAAAATGTTAATAATATTATAATAAATTATAGTAACGGCACATTTTATTGTCAGTAACGGTAACGGCGTTGTAACGGGGGAAACAGTAATTCGTTTGATTACTCGTTACTGAAAAAAATAACGCAGTTAGTAACGCCGTTTATTTAAACGATGTTATTCCCATCACTGAACATGGTTACATGTAAGTTAAATGGTGGTTACATACAGTCATGGCAAAATATGGTAAATATGTCAAAGAAGGCTGTGAAAATTAATCTGTATTGACAATACTTTTGAAATTTTATTAGATAATAAGAATTTAAAATGAGGGAGAAATATCATTATCAAAAATCATTATTATTGGCACCCCTAGAAATTCTTATGGAAACAATATCTCTGAACTATTTTACCATTAATATTCACAATATTGAACAATACATTATCCAGCCAGAAACTTTAAATTAGACTGGTTTCTATGGTCAGATGGAAAAAAAAGAGCATTTTAGAAGCAAGCACTCTGCTGTATTTTGATGATTTTTGATGTTGGCCTATATTTCTGTTGGAGGTCCTGGACATCGTTTAGACACATGGCCTCATGGATTCTATTAAATACCAACAGATAAAAAAATTAAGAAGTGACTCTGTCAGAAATCTTATAATGGGCCATGTTTGGATCTTCTAACGGTACAATAATCTAAAAACACACTTCAAAAACAACTCAAAAAATGGGTCACTGAGCACAAAACCAGCTTTTTCTCTGGCCATTTAAGTCCTCTGAACTGAACCATTTAGAAGCAAATAGAGTGAGGAGAACTGAAGAGAAGAAGCACCAACATGGAGCTGTTATTCTAAAGGATCTGGAGTGGTTCTGGATGAAGGAGAAAACATAGAGCTGTTAACCCTAAGAGGGCGCGGATCACGCCGGCGTGATTGGAGTCTTTTTTTTCCCACACAAGTAAGTGTTATACACCATTCAAAACTGTTAGGTGTCTACTTTTTTTTATTTTACTCTCAGTGACAACAAAAGTGTGTGCTTTTGCAAAATAAGGAAAATAAAAAGTGTGCGCGATTTTTCTTTGTTCTCTCCGCGAATTGTTTTTAGAAAGCCGTCACTAAAATGAACTGAAACTCCATGAAAACATGACACACAAACATGAGACACGTATCTATAGAAAGCTTGAAGTGTCTACTTTTAAATGCAGTACGTGTTGAAAACAAATGTTCATTGATTAAGTAATCAGTAAGTAACCAACACTATATGTAGTTTCTCAATCTAATCTCATTATTTGTAATGTGGCCACGCCCACGAGCTACAATCGCTTTGTGTTTTTCAGTCTAAAGTGTCTCCATCAAAAAAGAAAAGAAAAAGTAAAGAAAAGGGGCAAAGGGCGATTCACCATCATACAGAGTGTGTGTTCTTCCATGTAAGAGATGAAGAGCGCTGAGGAGACAGTATGAGACAGTATTATTGCCGCAGTATGAGGAGTTCTTGAAGATAGTCCCTCGCGCTGCCGCTGATCTAAAAATAGAACGGCAGCAGAGGTGAAAAGAAACCGCGCTGCAGTAAATGAGAAAACAAACGTTTCGGCGGACGTGGCCTTCAAGAAGGAGTCTGCCATTTTTGTCCCGATTTCCACACCGAGGTGTCGAAATTGTGGCCATTCATGACCCTTTTTTTTGTTCCCATAAACAATGTAATTTTAACATACTCTCCGAGTTTATTCCACAATGATTAAAGACGAAGGGTATATTCCACAACATCAATAAACAGGCGTGAGTCGACAAGGCACGCGGCAGTAATCACAATCGGGGAAAACAGTCCAAGGTCATACACAGAAAGGCAAACACGGAAGGAAACACTCAGAAATATCAGCATAGGGGCAGATAAGATGTCGCACTGAAATGAACAAGGCCTTATAAAGGCGCGATAATGCCAAACAGCTGTGGCGAATCAGCCGAAGTACATGGATTAAATGAGTACGGGTGGAAACTAGTACTCTGGAGAAGGTTCCCGCTGCAGTCCGTCAGAGAGAACCACAGAAGCGCTGTCAGTGACAGACGATGCCATGGATTGAGTAGACGCTTGCGAGCTATCTCTCTTTCGATGCTGCATTGTCTTTAAAGGCTCCGTCCCGGCTCTCCAAACCTTTAAGAATTACATCTAAAATGCTGGTGGGCAGGGGGGTACTCGGCAGCAGGTCAAGCTGGTGATGTGTCTGCACACAGGAAAAAAAGGCCTTGTTACAGGCGTACCAAACCAACCTGCTAAAAGAACCTGCTCTTCTTTCAGTTCTTTCCACCCGGAAATGTAGCGGAGCTGATAGGCTCGCCACCTCTTCTGCAGCGGCTAGATCGGTTGTTCCCTGCCGGTCCTCTGCTTCAGGGAGTTCTTGTCCGGAGTGGTGGAAACTCTTAGCCATAGGTCTTTCAACCGAGGTTGGTGAGACCATCCTCCAATCCAAAGCTCCATCTGCGAGGAAACTATATGCCCTAAAGTGGAAGTTGTTGACTTCCTGGTGTAGCGAACACTGGCAAGATCCAGTTGCCACCAATTGCCTGGTTGGTACAGTTCTGGAGTTCTAGCTGGCTAGATTCACTACTGGGGTTACCCACTCTACCTTGAAGGTTTACGTGGCGGCAATATTGGCTTACCATGCCTCTCTTGGTGGACACACAGTTGATAAAGAACCCCTGGTCATACGTTTCCTCTGCAGTGCGCTGAGGTTGAGGCTGAGGTGCGTTCCTGGGTTCCGACCTGGGACCTGGCTGTTGTGTTAAAGGCTCTCTGTGGGCCACCCTTCGAGCCCATAGAGGAGATCTTTGATCGTCTTCTGATGATCAAGACCACACTTTTGCTAGCGTTGTGTTCTCTTCACCTCTGAGCAGGTGACCTTCAGTGACCCTTTTAGTGGCCCATTTGGACTTTGTGCCTGGCATGACCAAAGCCTTTTTGTACCCGCGAGCGGGTCTACAGTCCTAAGGTACCTACGGTCACACCTCAGCCAGTAGTACTACAGACCTTTAACCCTCCACCATTCAGGGAGCCTGATCAGCAGAAGCTAAACTGTGTGTGTCCAGTGCGAGCATACGTCCACAGAGAAAGTCAGAGCAATTGCTCGTATACTTCAGTCCACCCAAGAAGGGGTTTCCAGCGACCAAACAGACTTTAAGCCGTTGGATAGTGGATGCCATTAACATGTCTTATGAGTCCTCTGGTCTCCCGCCAAGGCTAGGAGTCAGAGCGCACTTGACACGAGGTGTGGTGGCCTCAAAGGCCCTGCTAGCAGGGGTCTCTATGGCCGACATCTGCTGGGTGGTCCACCCCCTACACATTTGTCTGCTTTTATGGACAGGACTTGAGAGCCACTCCGGGCTCTTCTGTTCTCATGCTTTAGCTGTGCACAACCACAGACTGGGCAGGGATTTGAAAGTCTGGGGGCTTGGGCTTCTCGTTCTCATAGCATCTCTATGCCTTTGATCGGTTTACATGCAGCATACATTGACGAGAACAGACAAGAGCTGGAGGACAGAAACCAATTTATAAAGGGAAGACAATCACTGATAATGAACGAGACACACCTGAACAGAATCACTATTTATTATTGAATTATTGAATTAAACAGAACTAGGTCACAGGGGAAAAACTAAAGAGCACATAGGGAAATGACAACAATGAAAATTGTAATAGGTTGTCCGTATATTACATAAACTATATAGCTATTTGATGTCATGGATATGACTAATAGACCATAATTCAGTCGCTCTAAATCTTCACCTCTATACCATTGCTCTTAAATCTCAATAAAAAACTTCATTCAGCTTGGAGTGTCCCAGTCAATCATAAGACACACAAAAGCCAATGTGCTTTGACATCATGGATGTCAAAAAAAAGGTCTGGATGTCTTGCAAAGCAGTAAATTTAGAATCAAATGACGCAGCATGTAAGTCATAGTCACACTGATCTACGTATATGCTGTAGGAATCCTTTTGAGTTTCAATTGGGATTTCAAGCAAACACAAACATACCTAATATTGAAAGTAAAGATAACCTATATTTTGAATCTCCTGAAACCTCTATTCCCTGCTAAAAGCAAGCATTAATAAATGAAAAATAAACTCTCTATATCCAGTTCTTCATGTCAATTTTTTTAATTTCATCTCCCAAACTTGCATGATAAAGAATTCATGCATGTTTTTTTTTTTTTTTTTTTTTTTTGCAGTCTGATAGCCCCATTATGATAAAATATGTAGTACACCATCTTTTTAATTCCATTCTTCCCTTCATTATTAACAATTCTTTAAACAACTTTAGCAATAACCACTATTACACTAATCTTTGGATTATTATGGATTATTATACAAATACAGATTTTCTAAATATTGGAAAGTTTATTTACATTTACAACTCATTTTTCTATGATATAAAAACTGGAAGTAGTAGCATGCTAAAAAAAATAATTAAAATAAAAATTTTAATTATAAAATAATAATTGAAATCAGTATATAAATAGAAACACTCAATTTAAGTAAAAAAAAATATAACAGAGATTTTAGAACAGAGAATGTACACTTGAATGTTCAACTTCAAATAGTAATTTAGCGGTAAAGGCAACTAGTCTTAAATGTAGAAAAGTAGAAAAATTAATCCTATTTGGATAGGAAATATGGAATTACATGGCTACATTTCCACTGCACCAGAAATAAGCCTTTCCCCCCTCCCATCGCATGAAATATCCCAGTGGTTTTGTCAGTGGTGGTATAGATGAGGTCACATACGTTTGATCTCTGTATGAAGGTAAATCAGTTTAATAAAGTGGATTTGACCTTTTCTCCAACAAAGCAGCATCGTTCTGCATTCCATGCCTGTTTTTATTGCATCAATTAATTCTTGCCCATTCCAAAGTCATTGTTTTTATATGTTTAAGGTTTGGAAAGCAGTGCTGTTAATGTTAACAGTGCAGAAGGGTCATTCGGGTCCAAGGAGGCTGAGTTTCGCTAAATATCCATCATCTGGCCGTTATTAAGTCACGGGTAATTTGTTTTGGTTGGCGACGCTATTAAGTTAAGAGATACTGACTTTGTTTACTTGTTTGTCAGGCTTTATATATGCCAAAGCATCTTTATAATTCATCACACACAAATTAGTGAGAAAAGGAGAACATGCACTGTACATTATCACTGCACATATTTATGAGAAAAATACATATATAAAAGTACATTAAAATACATATATAAAAGTACATTCTGGAAGACATTTTGGATAAATCATTAAATTAAAATCGATAAATTATTATTATACACCAGTTGGCTTGAACTGGTCAGTACTAAAATACAAATTTCTACTTAAATGATTTACTCATATTGGTAATTAAATCGCAATACAGTAAAAGTATAATAGGCGAATAGTTATTTTCTTTGGATTTCAATGTGATACTTCAAAACAAATGAGAGGTACATGAAATTATTTCAGTTTTTTTTTAGTATTTGAATGCCAAAACAATAAGATTATTCAAAACAATTCCTAGTAGTCACAGGATTGGACGTTGCATTTTGGTTGAGAATGAAAATTATGTTGACATCAATATTTGACATCAATACTTAATGCCAGTTTGACAATGACTTAATGTTGGATTTTGAATACACAACTTAAATACAACAGATATCAACATCAGCTGATGTAGGTATCGGACATTATACATTGGCATTAAACATTGAGTTGATATTGAATTTTGGTCGCCAAAATATCAACGTCTTATGACAAGACAAGACCCACTTAAAATTAGGTAACACCATGTAACAAGACTCAAAAAGCAATATTGTAGAACTGATTATTCTGGCTGGTCTGTTTTAGAAGTGAAAGCAAAGAAAAGATAAAAGACTATATCTCATCAGGACCTCCCCTCGCTGATAAGGCTCTTCAGAAGGTCAGAGAAGGTAAGCTTGATGCTTTTCAAAAGACTCATAATTACTTCCATGCCATGTCCCCTTGTTGTCATATGCAGCTCTGAGTAAACGGGCAAAGAGTTAAAGCAGAAGACGTCACGTGATGGAGAGCCAGTGATTTTATCGTACTCAGACCTCCCCTGCTCTTGGGTAATTACGCTTCTGCTTTCAAAGACTTGAGATGGATATGACCAAAACGATTTGCTTGTAGTGATTGGAAGAATTCATTACTAACGTTTGTGTTGCTGCAAACTGATGTTCTCTTTGTCCTGCAGTGTAAATTTGCTTAAACTGCAGTCTGTTGCTCACACAAAACTATTGCGACTTTAGAGGAATTGTAAGATAGCTTGTTGAAGACAAATGAGAAGAGTGATGTGTAAGCAAATTTTGCTCAAACAAAGAATCAAATCAGAATAATTTAGGATTCTACAGGGAATTTGAACAGAATCGCTGTTTTACGGCGGATCACTGAGTTGGTGGGGATTCACTGAACATCAACTCTGCGCTGGATATTAAAATCCAGATTATAGTGTAAACACTATTAATAAGCACAGTAACAAGGCAGTTTAAGACATTAACATGTAAGCACAGAACACAAGATACTTCTCTTTTGTACTTGCGTTGCCTTTGTGCTATGGGATTCCTTCTGTGGTCCTCGCTGCAGAAAGGGGTTTCCTGAGGTTGATGATTGGCTGGAAGTCAGTTGTCGTGGAAGTCTTGGGAGGTCGATGATTGGGCGGTGGCTGAAGAAGAGGGAGTCACAGTCCGTTTGAAGTTTGATGCAGGTAGTTGGAGAGTTGTGAGACAGTGAGCATAGACCTCTGAGTGTGCGGACTTGCCGCATTAGGCAGGAGGAAAGCATTCTGTAACGGGATGACGATCCGGCCGTGTGCTACTGGGAAGTTTCCTCACCTCTTCGGATGGTCACGAGCGCTGCCTTACGTGTCTGGGCCGAGAGCACGCCGAGGCGTCGTTCGTGGATGGTCAGTGTGCTCATTGTGAGTGTATGACCATGGCTACGTTGAGGACCCGCCTCTTATTCGTGAGAGGTAGGTCGTTGGACCGTAGCAAGTTCACGGCCGCCACGCTGAGGAGCTTGGGGGACCTCCAGGTGTGCTCCGTCCAGTGTAACAGCCGCGCGGACTTCTGCGGCACCACGTAATCCCGTGGTCCTCCCGGAGAAGCCGCTCCCCCCGCAACAGGGCCGAGTGTGTCCTTCGAGGCTCCCCGAGAGGCAGAGATGCCTTCTGCGCCATCAGAGGGTGAGTCCGATGGCGAGGCTGGTTCCACTCCGGTCTGCAGCGGATGCCGAGCTGCTGGACATGCTCCTCCGCGCCGTGGCAGGAATTGGTCTGGAGGTGCCCTGTGTACCCCCAGACGACCCTTCACGAAAGAGGATTGGTTTCTGGGGGCCAGAGAAGACTCTCTCCCCCAGTTCCTTTCTTCCTGGAGGTGCACGAAGAGCTGACCAGGTTGTGGCGAGCCCCTTACTCGTCACACCTTCACCCAAGCCCTTCGGCCCTCACCACGCTCTATGGCGGTGCAGCCAGGGGGTACGAGGCGGCCCCTCAGGTGGAGCATGCCGTTGCGGTACAGTTTGTGCCCCACGGCATCGTCCCCGGCCGAAGCACACGATGCTAGGCTGGCTGCACGACGTCGAGCTGGCCATGGGCGAGGGGAGCTGCCTGCTCAGGGTCTGGCCAAGAACACCCGGGTCCAGGCAGCCCGGAGGTGATGAGGACTGCTCTTCGGGCGGCATCGAGAAACATCTCCGTCCACACTCCCGGAGGAGGGCCGGGAGCTTCTACATGGGCCGTGGCACGCTCCGTTCGATCCTTCAGTTTAAAACAGGTCTAAAAGCTCCTAAACATTGCACTGACCTCCTATAAGTGGATAAGGGACCTACAATCCTTCTCTGTCAATGAAATGTGCTTAAAGCTCGGCCCGGCTGAAAACCCGGCCAGCTTGTGCCCAGGTTCCTACGATCAGGTAGTGAACCTGCAAGCTCTGCCGTGGGAGGAGGCTAACTCAGCCTTAGAGTCGCTGTGTCCTGTACGCGCTCTGAAAGCGCCATTACACTGACCACACTCTGAGCCTTAGGCGCTCCAGAAGCTCTTATTTGCTATTGCAGACAGCAGAAAGGGAATGCTGTCTCCAAACAGTGGTTGGCCATTGGGTGGTAGATACCATGTCCCTGGATTATTTATACCAGGGAAGAGCCGTGCCCCTTAAGGAAACATCCTTTGCGTTGGCACAGCACCTCTCTAGCAGATATCTGTAGGGCTGCGTGATACCCAACACCTTCGCCAGGTTTTACGACCTCCACGTAAAGGCCGTGTCTTCTCTAGAGCGGAGTAGCTGCGGTTGTGCTACCTCTGGGTCTCCTTCGCCCAGTAGGTGTGGCTACAAATCTCAATATTCCACTGTGTTCCCTTCAATTATATCCATAATTTTATCAATAAATTGCATTCTCTTATTCCACATGCGAGAACTGTGTGTTAAGTCATGTGTTCCACCCTCAACCACCTGCTTCAGCACCACTGAAAGCAACTCAGCAGGCCCCCCTTCATGAGCCTCAGAGGGTTAGGAAGGTTACGTCCAGATTCCTCTGCTGACGAACTTGAACTCCCCGGCATGGGATCTCCGCGTAACGCGGCCTCAGAGTCGTGGCCTGTTCAATGGGTGTTCCCATCAGTAACGTCAAAGTGATTCGACTGAAATGTAACGCTACACTTTCTCTCGGCTCTTCAGCGAAAACCTGCATGTGCACTCCGCTCGTGCCCTCTTATACTCACGCAGTGATAAGGTGCACCTGAGTGCAATCAGTGCACGCCAATAATCTCTGGCGAGTTCCCATCTGTAACATCTCCGTTCCCTCCTTCAGGGAACATGGGTTACGTTCGTAACTTAGACGTTCATCATATAAAGTGAACATGTCTTTTTAGAAGACTTAAACCACTCAAACTTGAACTAATGATTCCCTTAAAAAACTGCATGGACGACAAATATTGAGATATTAAAATACCTATATGGCAGTATACATTATATAGTAGTTTTTCCAATGGTACTGAAAATGATTAAACTTGTCATGAAATTCAAAATTACCCTCCTTACGTTTTTTACTTTTTTAGTGCACATTAACGCACATTTGCAATTCTTGTGATGAACAGTTAAACTGCAAGTCATTACACTGGAAAAAAAACAAAAAAAACAAACATTGCTCTCTGAATCGCTGTCTATTATTTTTTTTTTAATAACTGTCACTTATAACTTTAATGCAATTATTTCTTTGAAACGCCTATTCCAAATGTTTTTAATTTGTACCATGTATTTTGAAAAACGGACAAACTTACCATACACACTGCTAAATTTTCAGTAGGTGGAAAATCAAAATAAAAACAAAATAAAGTTCATCTTGACATTTTAATTGTGTTTGTGTGTATGTGCCTATAAGTTGAAAGAAGTAACCTAATGTAACATTCAGCTCTCGTGCGTGGATTGTGATCGAAACAAATTTCTGGCGGTACTTTTTTACACTTAAACCAGCTGTTATAACACCCCTAACTACACAAAGTACGCCAGTATTTCTATGGTCCATATTAAAAGTAAACTGCACTAGAAACTCTACAAAGTAAACACAAAACTACGGAATCTCAATACAACTACTACTACAGTAGCGGAAGTGCTTTACCGGAAATGTAACACATTATAGTTTGAAAATGGTGGCGCCTGCGTTTACGTGGAAAATAAGGATAGACTACTGTTATGATACTCGTTTGGCTCCACAACAATTATTCACTTTCATTTTTTTTTTTAAAAGAGCAGCCTTCAAAATGTTTTCTTTGGTGTTCCACAGGAAAAGAAAAAATAATGAATTGGGTTTGGAATTACGTGAAGGTGAGTAGTTTCTCTTTCTCACTCTCTTTTTGAATTTTCATTTAGTGTTAATGCTGTATGATTTAAACTCTAAATAGTGATGATAAAATGCCTCAATTTCCTACTGTAACTATAAATAGGCTTAATATTATTGCAGTGTTGAACACTGTTCTAGACCACATTCTCACTCACCATCGCCTTAAGTAATTAAGCAGATCGTTTCATGACATCAGTATTTTTCACGTCAATTTTAAGACACACATTTGCAATACCTTAAGTTTCTTTGAACAGATTGTCAGGACGTTTCATCTTTACTAAATATTAGACTGGAAACTCTGGTTTTGGATATCAAGACCTGGCTGAAATAGCATCTGTCTCATAGCATGAGGTATGCTTCTGGTTGTACTAGAATGGAAGAAGTGTTTATTTGCCATTTTCAATAAGCCAGAACTCTGGCGCATTGACAGTGTCCAGGTGTCTGAACACTTCAGCTGTTTTAGAGCCGTTCCAGGGGCTCTGCTACCATAAACACCAAAGCAGGCATAATCAAAATATGAAATTACACAGAATATCACTTGGTTTTTATCTTACTTTTTTACGTTTTATATTGCATAGTGGCATTATAATACTAATAACAGTAAATTAAAATTATGAATACATGAAATATTTAAACAAAATAAATACAAATAAATGAATCTTTGTTAAATGCAAAAAAGATGTGTGTGGATTTTTTTATTACTATAACTTTTTTGCGTTTCTATTTTGTGTGTGTGTGTGTAGACAAAGTAATTTAATGTGAATTAAATGGATCTATTTTCCCAACGTTTCTAGAATCAGACAAGCAATGGACAACAGATTCATCAAAAGATACATAAGATACATGGACAAAGATACATCAGGGCCCCCTGGGTAAAGGGCACTTATTCCCCCCCCCCCAAATCGCTTAAATAGCATCAAATGCCACTTCAGTACTATCCTGAACATCTGTTTGTTGCTATCCTGATCCATGAGGTCATTGCATGCCCAATATTGAGGTCATTTCCTGTATAAATATTGATTTTGAGGCTATTTTATCTTAGATATAATTATTTTTAAATGTTGCAGGTGTAACGGTAATAAACATCTTTTAAATAATCTCTATTTTTAGTATTATTATTGTTTTTTACTCTTTCTTTTACTAATTGTGTTACTTGTGTTTATCAGGGATTCCCAAATATTTTTGCCAGCCTTTTGACATTAAAATATTTACTTTAAGTACCCCCTTTAGGTTAATATTAATTTTTTTTCTGTGATATTGGTTAACGGTCCCATTACATGTGTAATGAATCGTCATAGTCGGATTGATCCATTTGCAGACAGTTTATTAAGAGCAGTCGTACAGGCACAGTTCAAACAGGGC
>JAUMHP010000079.1:12067331-12085494 GCA_032361065.1 Enteromius trimaculatus | reverse complement strand
TCTGAGATAATTAAGTCGTTAATTCAGAAAAACAGAGCAGATATTTTTTCCTCAAGTGAATGCAATACGCTTCCGTAATTTAGGTAGTTTATTATTCTGAAAAAAAAAAAAAATCTCACAATGTAATTAATGTCATAAAAATGTGTTAAAAATCTTCACATTTTTTCAAGATTTTTTTTTTTTCTTTTTTGAAAGAGATCTGATTTTGGGGTGAAATATAGCCCAAGCTTGTGGAATTTAACCATTAATGCAGCATGACCTTTTATTTTATTTTTTTATATATTGACTTTTCAGCGTTAAGAAGTCTCATTTTATCCCATGTGTTGACAACCACTCACCCCATGCTGATGCATTTACACATCTTCATCAAACCAAATCTATCTGAAATGAAGCTTCTTCAAGACTCAATTGAACACCTGGAATGTCATTGAATAGGGTCACAGTGAGCACTTCATCAGAAAAGCTGTAATGATTTTACCACTTTGCTTTATTCCGGCAGTAACCATAACAGAGGCGGGAGCCATACAGCGGGCAATTGCTGTAAAGTTACCAGGACGAGCCAGAGACCTCCCATCATTAAGGGTGATGATAGACCCAAGAGAGACATCAACACAGTCTTCCTCCAAATCTTTGCTATAGGACTCAACATCGATCTTATCCGTTTAGACAGGGCCACCTAGATTTAGACAAAATTTGTGGTCACCGTCCACATGATGGTCACCATCTACTTTATTTGAATGGAAAAAGACAGTTTTTCTATAGTTGCATTAAAAAATGTCAGGGGAAATGGACTTACATTGCTCTATTCAGGATGTTCAGATAACTTTTATTAGCTATTTTGAGCTTTCTGCTGCCCTAAGATTTTATTAATTGGGTCTATGTCAAGTGGTGGGATGACTGTTTTAATATTACAAATGTTCAGTCAGATTAAATAGCAATAGCAAGATGATGCAGCTGTCGCAAGAGATTTTCCGCAAAAGACTGTGCTTTTTGTCAGTTTTGTAGACTAACTAAGACAAAAGTGAATTCCACAGTTCTGGAATATGCTGCTGGTGCTCGTGTTAGTCTGTAACTGAGCAACATAAAGGAAACAGGCAAAGCTCATTAGCGAAAACAGGCAGACAGCTATATAACACTGCTCCCTCTAAATCCATGTTTCATTCGTCATTTTCTTGGTTTGGTTTGAAAAGATGGCAGAATTTGGTTTCAATCTAACATTTTTAAAAAAGTTGGAGAGGCAAAAAATGTCAGAGCATATTTCAGCAGAAGACAAGTGTTCAGAGTGAATTACTGAATTACTAAATTATTGTGCGTGGTAAAGCAGAACTTTTAAGATTTTTTTTTATTTCAGTTATTTTACCTAATTTTTCTAGGAGACTGCATTGACTATATCATCATGTTTTTAACATATCAATAAAAATGTAAATGTGTGATATTATCCAACGATTAGTAATATATATAATCAATAAAAGTGGTCCAAGGACCGACCCCTGTGGTACACCTTTCAAAAAATCTCCCTCATTTTATTTAATTAATTTTTTTCTACATAATATATTTTAAAATACGTTACGGGGCAGAGAAATGCATTTCATTGCAGTAGCCTATTTTAATGCATGTGAATACCTTTTTTGAACCGAAATATATGGAAGGCTATATGTATTATATAGCCTTCCATATATTTATGTGTGTGTGTGTGTAAAATATATTTTCAAAAATATATCAAAAATGTCTACAGATATGTTGTGTGAGAAAACATAAATATGTATTTAATTACATTTAAGAATACTTTTTTGTCAAATGCTCTCGTTTTAACTGTTGCACCTGAAACATTTAGTTAGTGCCTCCCTATCACACCTGTATAAATTTGTGCCCTGATGATTTTTGGATGTACAATTTTTGGGATTTAGTGTTGTTAAGATAAAATTAACAACAACAAGTTGCCAAGATCATACTAAGTCGCTTTCAGGAAAGACAATGATTGGGTTACCCAGGTTTGCATACCTTTAATCTGTGTATTTCAAGCCAATGAGCACTCAGCATTCACTGCGCCACAGTCTTTGATCTTAAGAGGAAAGGAAATGTTAACCCGGACATTTCTTGACAAGAAAAACACAGTCCTGTCCAAATGTTTACAACTTATTCCTCATGTAGTAAAGAGCAGAAAAGGTGGAAAAATGGGCTAATATTTCAATGAAAGTTGAAATCAGCTGGGTTTATTTTGAAGTAGTTCACTATTTTGGTAGTAATTTGCGCCGTTCGTTTCATAATGTTAGTTTTGGAGTGCTCATTGTGAGAGCGCAGAGCTCTGCTAGATTAGCCATCTGCGCAGTGTAAACACAGACCTCTTCTGTTCTAAGAAAAGAACTACAGCAATGAGGTTGACGCTATCACGCTCACAACTAACGCGCTAAATATTATACAATTTAACTGCCGGTGGGGGGATTCATTCATGTATAAAGGGCCTACGAGTTCAGTGACTCAGAATACAAATACTTACATCATAACGATAAAGGTCTTCGAATAAGGTTGTGTTTGTGTTAGAAAGCCAAGCTTGATAGTCATGTTGTGGGAGTTAGACTTGGGTGTGTGCTGTTTGAGAAAACCTGTGAGGGTTTTTCCCCCTCTGAACATGCTGCGTTTATTGATGCAACTTTTTAGGTGGTCCGGTGGAAAGTGGAGAGCCTCTGCACGCTTAGGGTCTGCACAATGTTGTACTTTTTCCTCACTGCTAAAGGCTAATGTTATTTTTCTCTCCCTTTGCTGCCTGTTTCGACCAGGTTTCATGCAGTCTTAATGAGACATCAAAGACAAATCAGCCTAGCTGTGATTTTCTCTGAAGCCGCTAGCTTACGTGTGCGCACATCATTGAGGTCGTTTGCTTACAAGCGGGAAACGTCAGTGTGACTGAGAGAGTTTAATAGGAAAGTCTATGATGGATTTATTATCCCCATTATGAAGGAGAGCAATGTTAATAAATAAATAAATTGTTTTTCTATGATTATTATGACTGTTATTTTGAGTGCATAAAAAATTGCGTAATACAATTCTGTAAATCAATTAAATAAATCAGAATAAACACTTGGTCTGCAGATTTGTTTTCTGTTTACCTGCATGCAATATTGGTCATTACAATATAGTTATAGATATTTTACAAAGAACATAAATTATAAATGTTTTCTTTCCCCATTTTATTTTATTTTTTTTAATTTTTACGAAATGGGAACCAATTAACTTTTGGCTACAAAATACTACCAAAACATTTCTCAAAATTCTTTTTGTGTTGTATGAAAAGAATTCATAAAATTTTGTAAAAATGTAAATGTGAACA
Organism: Enteromius trimaculatus; assembly: GCA_032361065.1. Classification (NCBI taxonomy): domain Eukaryota; kingdom Metazoa; phylum Chordata; class Actinopteri; order Cypriniformes; family Cyprinidae; genus Enteromius; species Enteromius trimaculatus. The sequence goes on along the minus strand of JAUMHP010000079.1, from coordinate 12,082,166 downwards.
AATTATGCCAACTTTAAATTTTGGTTAAATTTAATGCTGTAAGATTGGAGGAAAAATCTCCTTCAGAGTTTCTGTAGGGATCTCAACAATGTTTTAAACTCTTAGACTGCAAATCAGGAGACTATATCTGTAAATGAATGTGTGGTATTTTTCCAAGATTATTGATATCTAAAATAAATAAAAGTGGTCCAAGGACTGACCCCTGTGGTACATCATTTAAAAGTCAAAATACTAGCAGTCGTGTCCCCATTGAATATATTTATTTATTTTCATTATTGTTGTTATTAATGTTATTTTATTAAATTTGGGGCAAAATATAAATACATTATGGGGCAGGAATAAACATTTCATATATTTCTTGCAATGTGACTGTCTTTTGTTGAACTGAAATATATGGAGGGCAATATATACAGTATATTTTTAAAAAATATATTAAAAAATGCTGTCAAGATGCTTTTAACTTGTACCTTCTGGCACACCTGAAATATTTACTTAGTGCCTCCCTATCACACCTGTATAAATTTGTGGCCAGATGATTTTTACAATTATTGGGATTTAGTGTTGTTAAGATAAAATGAACAATGAGTTGACAAAATCAGAGTAAGCCATTCTCAGGAAAGACAATGCTTGAGTTACACAGGTTTGCATGTCTGTGCATTTCAAGCCAACGAGCACAAGTATTTTTCATCCAAGAAGGGATTTTAAACATAAACGCCTGAGAGAAAGTTAAGGTAAGCTATTCTTGAATGTTGTTTTAGAAATCCACCAAGTGTCCTAAGCTTTGAAGAAGAATAACAATTCCCTCTGTGTAAAAATTTGGTAACAGGAATGTTGATTGAACTAATGGCCTGCTAGATTGGCTATATTTGCAAGACATTATGCAACACTCTTTGGGGTTTAGAGAAGTGTGTAAAGTTCACAAAGTGTGAATGACCCACGATCTCTTCTGAATGGAACACAACGTTTCACAAAGTTTCCCCATTTGTGAGGTAAAGGACTAGTGATCCACATGTGGCCAAATCAGGGCCTAAGCTAGTAGCTGCCAATCAAAGAGATAAGACAAAACCAATAAGAAAAGCACCGCCAAAAGGTCATAACTCTCTCATGCAACACGATATGCGGCGTCTAACTGTAAAATCTTTTCATTTCCTTCCCCCATTCAGAGGGCTTTGAAGTCAACATTATAAAGCAGTACGGGAAGTGCTGAACTGGAACATTTAAGCCCTTTTGATGCCAATACTTCCAATACGGTGCTTCGCGTCTTATGTAATTACTTACTGCAACAATGTCTTAACGGGCCAAAATGATAAAAATACCATTCGACGCTATAAAAAGTTTACAACATATCTAAAATGGTGGCCCTTTCAATACCTTGCTGTAACTCAATATGGTTTTAATAGGTTAGCATGTTGCTAAGCTAACAACACAATACTCTTGAACATTAAAATACAAAAATAAGTCCTTCAGTAGATTAAGCTAGTAGCAAAATCATAACTATATTTATATTTTTAAACATTATCATTTGCAAGTTGAATGGATTTTGAGTTTGTGCAATGCATTCTGGGATTGCTTTCTCCACTAAGGATACATTTGAGGCTGCCATTATATTTCTCAAAATAAAGCATTTTAGTAGACACAATGATTATGCTTTTTATTTTAAGGAATAGCTTGCTCTTTTGGAGTGAACTAAAATTGCTGTCTACTTAGGGAGCTCAACAGAGTTTGGAACAGAGACAGTGTTTGTCATACACTTCATAAAGGATCAAGGCTCCAATTATACAAGTTGCAACGGATAAACAGGAGACGTGTTTTTACATAATTATTTTGTAATATTTCGTGCCATCTTAATGTTTTAAATTAACGGCTGTGGCACAACCCTTTGACATAATCCACAATCTATTCACACTTATACATCCACACTGATACGTCCAGACAGGATAGTGTTGAGATGTGTGTCAGTATTACAAAGAACAAAACCCATGGGCGGCACTAAAGCAGGATCATCTTTATTGGGGATAAATTGTCTGTGTACGCAAAGCCATTCATTCCATAACTCTCTCACATCTAATTTTTTATTATAGTCTTGGGAAGCTCTTAACTGCTGCATTGGAGTTTTTGCTCTTTTATGTTTTTTCACTTGCTTACATGCATTACACATTCTTTATTCAGTTATTAAGTTAATGACTTTACAACAAAACAGTCATTTCATTAAGAGATTTATTCATAAAAGATTATCATATTGCAATTATATACTGTACACTGCAAAAAATAAAAAATAAAGGGAACACTAAAATAACACATTCTAGATCTGAATGAATAAAATATTCTTAGTAAATACTTAGTTTTTTACATAGTTGAATGAGCTGACAACAAAACCACACAAAAAAATATCAATCAAATGTATTAACCCATGGAGGTCTGGATTTGTAGTCACACTTAAAATTAAAGATGAAAAATACACTACAGGCTGATCCAACTTTGATGTAATGTCCTTAAAACAAGTCAAAATGAGGCTCAGTAGTGTGTGTGTGTGTGTGGCCTCCACGTGCCTGTATGACCCGCCGATGGTCTACTGAGGGATCTCCTCCCAGACCTGGACTCCTGGACAGTCTGTGGTGCAATGTGGTGTTGGTGGATGGATTGAGACATGATGTCCCAGATGTGCTCAATTGGATTCAGGTCTGTGGAAGGGGCCGGCCATTCCATAACATCAATGCCTTCGTCTTGCAGGAACTGCTGACACACTCCAGCCACATAAGGTCTAGCATTGTCTTGCATCATGATGAACCAAAGGCAAACTACACCGGCATATGGTCTCACAAGGGGTCTGAAGATCTCATCTCGGTAGCTAATGGCAGTCAGGCTACCTCTGGCTAGCACACTGAGGGCTGTGCGGCCCTCCAAAGAAATGCCACCCCACACCATTACTGACCCACTGACAAATCAGTCATGCTGGAGGATGTTGCAGGCAGCAGAATGTTCTCCATGGCATTTTCAGATCAGTCACATGTGCTCAGTGTGAAGAGCACAGGGTGTCAGTGGAGAATTTGCAATCTTGGTTTTCTCCGTCCTGCACGGTGTTGGGCTATAAGCACAACCCTCACCCGTAGACATCGGGCCCTCATACCACCCTCATGGAGTCTGTTTCTGACCGTTTGAGCAGACACATGCACATTTGCAAGGCTCTGGCAGTGCTCCTCCTGTTCCTCCTTGCACAAAGGCAGAGTTAGCGGTTCTGTTGCTGGGTTGTTGCCCTCCTACAGCCTCCTCTGAGTCTCCTGATGTACTGGTCTGTCTCCTGGTAGCACCTCAATGCTCTGGACACTACGATGACAGACGCAGCAAACCTTTATGCCACAGCACTCATTGAAGTGATTGTCAATCGGTGTTGCTTGCGGGTAGTTTGATTTCACAGAAGTGTGATTGTGAGTTACATTGTGTTGTTTAAGTGTTCCCTTTATTTTTTTGAGAAGTGTATATAAATGTGTTGCATACAAACTGTCAAACCAGCCAAATCACTACGGATTAAATTAGCTTAAATCGTCATTATATAAAAGTACAGTTATGCAGAATGCTTTCGTCTTGATGGATTAGTGTGTTTGGACTCTCATTCTGATGGCACCCAGTCAAATCCATTGGTGAGCAAGTGATGCAATGCTACATTTCTCAAAATCTAATGAAGAAATAAACTAATCTCACTGAGTCAAACCTTTTTTAATGCCACTATTAAGGGGACTTTTAAGGCTTTTCTTTTGTTTTTAACATGGATAATTTACTTATGACAGTGTTAAATTGCTGGTTAAATTAATTGATGCAATTTGGCATTTTTTTTAAAGTAACGTAACACATTACTTTCCATAAAAAGGCAACTACTTAATGCAGTTTATTACTATTTCGGGAGTAATGCAATATTGTTATGAATACGTTTTTCAACAAAAAAAGGTAACAAATACAATTAGTTATATTTTTAGAAATTTCTTTTTTTTTTTTTTAACAATATAATGTTTTAATGCATTACTTTCTATAAGTAACTAAGTTATAAAATTAGTGTTTTTTTCATGGAGTAACAATATTGTTATGTGTTAATTTCTATAAAAAAGTAATTAAGTAATGCAATTACTAATTCTTTCTGGATTAACGCAATATTGTAATGTGTTACCTTCTATACTGTACAAAGCAACTAAGTAACGCAATTAGTTACTTTTTTAGTAAGTAACTGTCACGCTTGTGTAGGAAGCACTCAGGCGAGGACGAGAGCAGCAGATGAAAACTTTTGATAAAGTAAATGGCAGATAATCGAAAAGAACTACACATAACATAACCTTAACGATCGACAGCTCAAGACAAAACACAATGGGATATAAACACTGGGGATAACTCAGGACAGCTGAGGAACACAGGTGGGGGCGGGTAAACTAATCAACTAAACGAGAACACGAACAAGACCAAATATGGAGATACAGGAAATACAAAACCAAAACTAACTAGTGACATATAACATCACAGACAAGGGCGAGACAGTAACACAATATCGCAATGCATTACTTTTAAAGGCTCTTTCTTCAACACTGTTTAAAAATGGTGATTATCTTTGTCTCAAATCTTGTTTCGTTACACCTAAATTGTGTCAAATTTGCCTATATTTAGTTCTGTATTTTTTTAATTTCTTGCTTTCACTAAATATCTTCTAATCAAATTTTAAGGAGGCGGCTGTAGCTCAAAGAGCTTGAAAAAAAAAAAAACTGATTGCACTAGCCTCATTCTGACAAGATCCCTGATCAAAGTCAGCAGTCTACGTGACACAGCCAATGGTTTTAATCGAGGTCAGACCAAGTACACGCCGATCTGTCTCTCCAAGCTGCAGGTGGATAGCTCTAGGTGGCCGTTTTGAAGGCAACATGACAAGCTGTCACAGCACAGTGGCAGACGTGTATCAAGACCATAGCCGACCAGTAAGCCAAGCATTGATATTCAGCACTCTTAGCCATTCCCGCAAGATCAGATATAGCTCCAAAGCAAACTGACGTGAAAAAAAACGAGAACGCTTGTCTCAAGTTCTAAGGGAATAATGGAGCAAAGCAATGGAGTGATGCGTAAACAAACTGTCAGTAAATGGATGTATCCACTAACACTGTGTGGGAATTTCACTGGAAAAAAACTAATAAGCAAGGACATTACAAACAAAGAAAAACAAAGGCCAAGATCTGCTCAGGTTTCACAGCTCTCACTGGGGATGTTCTTCAGAGAACAGGTGCTCAAAGGAAGCTTTAATCTTCTATCAAACCTTTCCAAATAAACTATCTGACTCAATAGGAGATGTTAAAATAATGTTACAGTGATGTAAGCGGTTTATTCTGAATGCCAGATCAGCACTCATAATAGCCTTTGAGACACGGGACAAAAAACTTGCCATGCCAACAAATGTCCACTTTGACATGAATCAGAGATGATCATTTGAATTTTCGTATTACATAAACATGTTCTCCTTTTGTTTTCAGGTCCCCAAAATGCTGTTGTCATGTCAATGATTGGAGAAAAAAAAAAATGCATAATTTTACTCAAATGTATGATTTCTGTCCACGCCACATATATAAGGAGCAAAAATATGGATGCTAGATATCTGCGTGTAAATAAAAAAAAAAAAAAGAAAACAAATATATATATCATTCCCCACACCCGCACCCCCCCTTTTTTATAACATAATTTGGACTCATTGAGTTCATTGACATCATTAGGTCACATTTCCAGCCATATCAAAGAAAGAAAAAAAATTACATCTACACAACATTTTTTTTCTATGTACCTTATATATCTTGGCCAGTTTTTATAGTTATACTTCATGTCAATAATTCATTTCCTCTTTCATATTTTCATTTTGACATAACACGATTATGTCCTTCTGTGGCACTGCTATCCTAATACCCCAGTTCCTGTAAAATAAGATTTCTTGCCAGATGTGGTTTTATTCGGGTTTATATTTCAGTGTGTAACTTTTCTATAAGCTCTTATTAAACTAGAGCATGTTTTCAGAATTTACCTGTTCAGCCTAGTCTTAGCGGCATGAAAATCTTAAAGTTGAACTTGGTTTAAAAACGAAAGGTTGGCCTGAACCCAGCCGAACCTCAACAACATGTTGATTTTTAGGGCGGACCTGCTAATAAAGCATAAAACGTGCTTGAGCAATAATATTGTCATTGTCGTTTTCAATTGCTTTGTATCGCAGAGTTTTGTGATGATAATAATCCACAAGTAATCCACAAAAATCCAGTCTATCAGTTAACATCTTGAGAAGACAAAAGCTGCACATTTGTAAGAATCAAATTCAAATAAAACTTTGAACTTCCATCCATTTGTCACAAGCTTCGCTGGAGTTGCCTTCGGAAACCTCCAGAGGGCACTCCAGCCCGGACTATGTTCTTTGTTCGTCTGTCTCTTCGTTCCTCGTTAAAGGACTTTTATTATGAACAGTTGTCTCCACCCACCTTGCCTGTCGCTATGGCCACCCATTAGTTTCCCCGCCCCCTTGTCTTGTTTGGACTTGTATTTAAGGACTCAGTTGTGTTTTGCATGTCGCTGTTCATTGTGCGGATTTACCCCTTTGTGAGCCTTCCGTGTTTCCAGTGTTCCTTGTGTTTTTCTCTATTCTTGCCTCGCATTATCGTTCTTGACCCTGCCCGTTCCGGACTCTCAAACTTGCCTTGTCCCATTGGATTACTTTTGCCGATCGTCTGACCACTGTATCGCCCTTTTGATTATTCTCTTATCTGTGCCTTTGATGTCCCTGTTCGCTGTTGATCAACCCTGCTTGTTCCAAGCCTGAGTATTATGATAAAATAGTTTGCATAGGGATCTGCACGCCCCTTGTAACACCACTGTCCAAGTCGCCAAAATATAAGTTGCTTTCTCCAATTAAAAAGTCTATCTCCTGTAGTCATCTATCCAGCAAAATATTTGTTTCGAGCTGTTTTGAACTGATTTCTCTGGTTTCATCTGTGCAGATTTCTCTCCTGATTCAGACAACTTTTCTCTGGAGAAAACATTATTGTCTAATATTGGATTTGCTTCTTACAAACACACAACTTTCTCAAGACATTAGCTGATGGACTGGAGTGGTGTGGATTACTTGAGGATTACTGTGAGGTTTTTATCAGCTGTTTGAACTCTCATTCTGACGGCACCCATTCACATCTATCGGTGAGCGAGTGATGGAATGCTACATTTCTCCAAATCTGATGAAGAAACACACTCATCTACATCATCAACATTCATCAGAGTATCTCATTGTGTGTTAAAGAAAATGTTACACACATGACGGATGTTTCTAACACATTTCTGTGAGTAACACATTTCTTAGCCTCCAAATAGAAAATACACAACCACTGAGGTGCAATATTTCAATTGTTCCAACCATTACCAATATTGATTTTGCCTTGATGTAAATAGGTACATAAGAACAGCCATGCAGACACATTAATGTCATTGTAATCTTTGAGATTAGACAGGCTTTAATAACTGCATCACTTAATGCATTAGCAATTGCAATTAAGTTTCCCCTTTCCCACGTAGCTGAGACAGAGCACTCGCTTGACAAGAAGCAGCCCGCCAAGGAGCGCTAACTCCAGAGAAACTGTGATTATGACGCATATGAAGCTTTGTATTTGTATGTTTTGGTTCTTTATTCGTACAGTGTGAGGTCTTTGAAATGTGTTTTTGTCGTCATGCATGTTTGAAGTCCACTTGTTTTAGCGACGACTTAAAATGCCAAGCTCAATTTTTCTCTGAATGAAGCAACCTAAAGCATGCGACAACTGAGCAAATAAACACCCTCAGCAAATACAGTGAGATGCAATTCTATGTAGTTTTAAAAGTCATGCCAGTGACTGCTACTCTGAGCTTGATTGGAAAATCGTTCCTCATAAAGAGAAGACAGATCCATTTAGTGTTTTATAATGCACAATCACAGATTTAAAGAGTTAAAAACATTGTGGAAAACATTATTAAAATAGTGATGTAGATGACTGTGTTTCTTCACCATATTTGGAGAAATGTAGCATTGCATCCCTTGCTCACCAGTGAGTGTGAATGGGTGCCATCAGAATGAGAGCCAATGAGCAAAAAATGCAGCTAGCGTAAGGGCTGTGCTGTAGCTTTCATTTTATAAACAGAAGATCTTTAAAAGAATAGTTCACTCAAAAGTTTTATTTTACAGGAAATGTAAACGATCCGAGATGAGTGTGTTTCTCCATCAGATTTGGAGAAATATGGTATTGCATCACTTGCTCAACAATGGATATGAATGGGTGCCATCAGAATGAGAGTCCAAACAGCTGATGATAATAATCCACAAGTAATCCACGCAAATCCAGTCCATCAGTTAACATCTTGAGAAGACAAAAGCTGTGTGTGTGTGTGTGTGTGTGTAATAAACAAAATATAATGAGATGTGTTCAAATTACTGATTCTGGGTAAAGTATAAGCTTGGGTTACATGGTTTCATGTAGTGTTATGTATATTGTAACGATATCCAGCTGGAGTCCCTCATTGTTTACATTAGAGGGCACTCCAGCCAGAACTGTGTCCGGCTCACAAACTCCTTCACCCATCATGCCTCATTCCTGAACTGATCACACTCATACCTGCACCTCATTCACACACACACACACACACACACACACACACCTGCACCTTATCACCACACCCACAAACTGATTACACAAACACATAAGCCACAGTCAAACAGCCACTCACCGCGAGGTCTTGTTTTCAATGTGTAACATTTCTGAGCATTTTTACAAAAGTTTATTTCCAATTTGTGATCCTGGACTGTTTTCTTGCATTTTTATTGTTTGTTGCCTGCCTAGATTCCTGCCTGACCTCTCAATCTCAGTTCTGCCTTGTCTCCATTGTTCTGTTTTGACGATATTTGACCCTGCCTGTCTGACCTCGAATAAAGCTTGCACATGGATACGCACACCTCCGTCCCCGTTGTTACATATATACTATTAAAGAATTTATTAAATTTAACTTTCAGTCAAATATCACATGGCCCTAAGTATTCAGACCCTTTGCTCAGTATTTAGTAGAAGTACCCTTTTGATCGAATGAAGCCATGAGTCTTTTTGGGAAAGATACAACAAGTTTTTCACACCATCCAAAAAAACTAATCTTTATTCCATGAAACAGGCAGGGTTGAAGACATCATGCAAACGGCAACAGTGTAGGCTTAGCAGAATCATAGTCAAACATAACAGGCAAGAAGGTTGAGACAGGAGGTGAACAATCAAACAATGTCTAGAACAGGTCAAAAAATAAATAAATAAATAAATAAAAATAAAAGGTCAAAAATACAAAACAATAGGAAAAGATCATTTAGGACAGAAATGACAAGACAATGTTTCACATCTGTCTGAGAGTGAATGCTGGCACCCAACTGAGGTGGATTGGGAACTGTGGAGAACAGCTCTGGCAACTCGGACTCCCACTTTATATCCCGAGTGGGAAATTGTGAACCGGAGTGACTGGATCAATTCTGGCCGACATTTGGACAACTGGAGTATCTGCTCGAGAACCTCCGTGTTTGGGATCGAACACGGAAAGGGTAACCACTAGTGGTCGTGCAACCACCGGCGGAACCTCCTGTGGGTCGAAGGCCTTCGGGTACAATGGTTCAAGAGAGGAAGCCATCTTGTGGTCGAGACAGGGCAGCTATTTTGTCTGCTGACTCTGGTTGAGGCATGGTGGCCATCTTGTCTGCTGACTCTGGTTCAGGCAGAGCAGCCATCTTGACTACTGACATTGACGGAAGCATGGTGGCCATCTTGAGCGCTGACTTTGGCTGAGGCATGGTGGCCATCATGAGTAGTGATTCAGACATGGCAGCCATCTTGTGCAGTGATTCAGGAACGGTGGCCATCTTGTGCAGAGGCTCTGGATCGGCGGCCATCTTGTGCAGAGGCTTGGGTGTGGCATTAACGGCGAACACTGGGCTTCTGAGAGAGATGTCCTCCTCCTTCTGTCCCACAGTGAGCGGTGAACCACAAAACAATAAAACAAAGTCAATATATTGCACCAGAGACCACTCTGGATCATCACCCGGCACTAAGAGGAAGTAGAAAATAAACTTTTCCATGTTGTCCTCGATAGGTCGACCATTTTGACTAATGGAGCAGAGTTTTTTAAGTCGATCAAACTTGGTACCTTGTTGTGGGCGCTTGACAAAAACTGCTGGATCCTTGGTGGTGAAGCATTCTGTAACGTAGGAGGCGTGAGAGTTTGGATCCATGTGCAGAAAATCTTTGTTCCATGAAACAGGCAGGGTCGAAGACATCATGCAAACGGGAACAGAGTAGGCTAAGCAGAATCGTAGTCAAACATAACAGGCGAGAAGGTCGAGACAAGCAGCAAACAATCAAACAATGGCTAATCTCAAAAATACAAAACAATAGGGAAGAACCAGAAAGAACACTTAGGACAGAAATGGCAAGACAATGCTATGACTGAGAGTGAATGGGACAGATAAATAGTGAGGGTGAATGGGTGCGGTGACGAGCAACAGCTGACGGATGATTACTGAGTGCCAGCAGGTGTCGAGTTGCAGTGGTTGATGGGAAATTGAGTCTGTGAGAGAAAGTGTCCAATGGAGGTGTGGTGAATGCGCGTGCCCTCTGGTGGAGCTAGAGACGGAGACGGTCTGGTTTCATAGACAGGCCTTAGACTAAACCAGGATTAAGCCATAGCTGAATTAGGACATTTAAGTAATTTTCATTCATGTGCCTTAGAAAAAAGCATCACTGGTGTGCGTCTAAAGACTTAACAAAGTCACTGATATGTTTTAAGATCAGTAAGAGCAAGTGTCTTTCAGTTGAAACAGCTCAGATTTACATTTAGTCTAGGACTAGGTTGTGAAACTTGGGGAATATGTCCATATAATGTCAAACTTTGTCTCACTTTTTTTAGTTTTGACTGTAATAGCAAAAAGTAGAAATCATAACATGTCTAACAAGTAATTCATAGATTTATAATACATGATATCCATTCACAAGGAAGTTAGCATAAGGATCTTGGCACAGTGTATTTATTCGCTTTTGTTTTGGGGGTTTTTGTCGCTGTGGCTTACTAACTCTGTAAATAAGACACAAATTACACTGCTACTGTATGACGGCATTCAATTACTGAGTTCATTCACGCGAGTCACTGTTGATTTGATGACAAAGGAGTTCACATTGTGTGTATTAATCGGAACTGCCCTATGATGTGATGTGCTTCATTCTCCCGGAGTTTCCAGGATGCCTAACCACCTCCTGTACGTTTTTATCAACTTCCTGACCTCAAATCCTTTGCAAACATCCTCTCATGAGCAACTGAGGATCAGCACTTAGGGGAAAAGGCCCAGCATTACGCCCTGGATCTGTCTGACCCACAAAAAACCCGAGACACGGTAAGATCCCTGGCTTAACATGCGCTAGGTACACTTCATCCGACTGAAACGCCACACCTGAATTAAATTATCCAGGACTTTAATAAATAGCCCTCTGATATCCCTTTTCCTATGATGCCTAAGTTGTCTCTGTTCCATGTATCTCCAAAAAAAAAAAAAAAAAAAAATCAAAGGGGCCAAAGAGCAGGATAATATGGTCATTATGTAAAAGTTAAATTAATGATTAATTAAAATTGCGTTTAAATATAATGTAGTTACAAATTATATAAACACCCCTTAAACACAATTTTATCTATATGTATTATACTACTGTTTGAGCTACAGGAATTGCAGGACTCTGTTCAGAAAAGTAGGAGTTACCATGATTCATTTGTTTGTGGACAGCTTACTGTATGTAGTAATATAGTAGATTATGTTATTCAGTCAATGGAAAACATGGGCTGGATAAAACTGATGTCAGAAGATGCCCTGTCCTTGGTTCCAACAAAAGATACAGGGAAAAAAAAAATAACAGAAACCTATTAATCTTAAAGTTGTCTAAACTGAGAAATCAAACTTGGTCGCTTTATTTTACGACAAATTTGAAGAGTATCTAAAATTTATTTTCCACGGCCAATGAAATATAAAAATGTGGCTGCCATTTCTCAAAATTGGAAGTTTTTTAAAAAGTGTTTTTAACACTGTAAGTAGATCTTAGAGAGCAGTATAGAACCATAACAAAGAAAAAAAGTTGGTGGATTTAATGAATACCTTAATTAATTTGTCATCTTATGAAATGTCATCATTTGAAATCGATTAATCTGATTTTACGGGAAAACATAACTATTTTATGAGGTGTCAATTTTGCAGGGATTTGTACGGACGAAAACATAAGAATGTTATTGTAGGAATTTATCGAATGTAGCCACTAATTTTTAAATGTAAAACATGATCGTGTTGCATTGTGGTCTATGGAACGGCCTGAAGTGTGCATGTGAAAGCAGGCTCATTCCTTCATGAAAAATTAGAAGGTCTGTCAATACAAACCTCCCTCGTCCACTTCCCAGAGTGGAACGCACTTAAAAATGGCACTTAAAAAAAGTCCCCCTAGGTGGACCTGAAACAGGAGGAGCTGAAAGAGGAGAAATCCAGTGGAGCTGGAGAGAGATCCTACCAGCTGGTAGATAGGAAATAACGAACTAGGAGGAACAGGGGTCATCAAACTTGATCCTAGATGGTCGGTGTCCTAAAGTTTAGCTCTAACTTGCGTCAGCACACCTGTCTGGAAGTTTCAAGTATACCTTGAATAGCTGCTTCAGACATAAGTCGGGGGAAGAAGAATGGTAGAGCAAATGATGTTATTTTTGTTTCTGCACAAAAAAAGTATTTTCATAACGTCACAAGCTGAGCCACTGATGTCACATGAACGGTTTTACTGATGTTTTTACTATGTTTCTGGATCTGGGATCATTTCAGTTGTATTGCTGTTTATGGAGGGACAGATGGCTCTCTGGTATCAGCAAAAATATATTAATTTGATATAGATGAAGATGACCAAAGACCATTTGGAACATTTGGGTTTGGAACGACATGAGGTTGAGTAATTAATGATAGATTTTTGTTATTAATTTTTGGGTGAACTACCACTTGAAACATCTAGCAGCTATGTTAACAGTCACAATTTTGGACTAATTGCAAACGGTTCATATAGGAATGACCAATGCCTATATAGATTGAATTACAGTAGTCCAGGCGAGAAAATATAAATGCGTGATTTACGCTCTCAAGGTCAGCAGGGGTTAAAAAAACTGATTATACAACTTTCATGAATGAGACGAAAGAGCTTGTATGAATTTTTACACACACACACACACACACACACAAACAAAAGTATAAGTGAAATCATACAAGTTAGCCACCAGCTTTTTTTTTTTTTTTACAGTCAGGAGGTCATAAGCTAATTGCACAAAAATGCACAAGAGTTTGTACCATTTCTTACAAATGAACAATTTCTTTTATCGTAGCTCTGGTGTAAGCGAGTTTGTACAAATTCATGTGGCTCACCTTTTCATCATCGTCGCATCTCGGACGATTCAATGCATGGGATACAAGATATAGGCTCTGTTTTTCCCCTCTGAGATTGTGCCGTAATAGGTTGCCTTATCTTTTAAGTTAGGTAAACTTTTAAATTAGGGTAAAGGCACGTTATTTCCCTTCGTCTGGGTATACCTTGAATTAAAACCGAGCTAAAATTAGCAGCGATGTATTACTTAGCATCTGGATTCCTGCATGCCTTTAACTCTGTCTGAGGTGAGAGAGTCAAGCACCACTCACTGATGAAATCTGACTTCACCGCATCCACATGACTACATTACTCAAGAGACATTAGGGATCCAAGGACCTCTAGGTTTAGCCCACTAAAGCCCAGACAGAATCCCATTCAGAAGAAATGAACGAACGTGCACGAGAGCGCCGCAAATGTCTTTCCTGACATCTGTCGGGCAAAGGTAAAATCATAACATCCTCCCACCCCGAAACTGATCTCAACTTAATCTGGCATACATAATGGTCTGTGGCTGAGCTTGAGAGACTTCCTAAGGAAACATTTCACCTCATGCATGTGGAGACCAGCGCCGTTTCTTGTCCCTGGAGCGTGACGCTGCCCCCAGTGGGCTGGGCTGGTTCTGCATGGATGGAGCCGAGAGGAAGGGAGAGGAAGCGTAGTCCTCGCTTTCATGTCTCTTATCTCAAACACAGAGATGTCTTTGAGCTGAAGGTAACGTTGGGCGTTAGCTTATCACACCCATTTGTTCCTTTTGTTTGCCCTTGATTGTGTGGAAAACGCTTCCCGTTGAAAGGCCCCACATCCGTCTTGCTCATCCGAATTTGTCATTCGTTATTACTGTTCCTCCCAGGTTTGTTTTGTCCCAACTAAAGCTGAAGTTTAGGTTCGGTAGCACTTCTAAATACCAGCAGTGTAAGTCAATTGGTAGAGGCCATTTGAGTCTGAGCGTGACTCATTCTACGGGCAGGATGACATTAGTTAAGGGGTAACAATTAGCAGAGGCAATTAACCTTTGGAGGGACACCAATCTAGTAAAAGAGGACATGAATAATGGCCATCCACCCATATAAATCCCATATATTGCATCTTATATAAGATAATTTTTCAAGTTAAATGATTGAAGCGCGATGCGGCCTCTTTTCTGGAATTATCCTAGAATATGTTTTATTTCATAGACTTTCTTAGAGTTATTGATATGAGTTTTATATGCAGTGGCTCTTGTTTCGCAGCAATGCCATAGAAAAACCATATAATTTTCCTCAACGAACGTCACCCGAAGATTAATTTTCCACTTTAAGGAACCTTCAAACCTATAAACTCATAACATAAACATGAAGTAGCAACATCAACAAAG
>JAUMHP010000079.1:12040018-12059812 GCA_032361065.1 Enteromius trimaculatus | reverse complement strand
TATATATTTTTTTTTTTTTTTTTTTACAGTTTTTTTAAACCATTCTACATCAGAACATAAATAATAACAGCTTTATATTTATACCTATATTAAAATAATAATAATATTTACAACCAAGATATAAAACATGAGTTGTTTATTTGTTTATATTGTTTATTTGATATAATGTTTATTTAAAGATTATTTAATACATTTAATTTCAAATGTTGTGATTTTACTATGATATCATTATTTTAGTATAGTTTTTTTTAATTATTAATTTTATTGCTGTCAAGCAATTAATCATGATTAATTTCATCCTAAATAAAATATGTTTACATAATATTTGTAAAAGTGTACTATAAATATATTTTAGAAAATAATGTATTTATATATTAAATATATTTTAATATAAAAATATAAATGACATGTAAATGTATGTAAATATAGTTTATACATGTGTATATATATAAATATAAATATATATATATATATATATGTGTGTGTGTGTGTGTGTTTACATAATAAATATATACATTATAGACAAAATATAGACACACATATTATGCCAACAAATGCTTTTATTTTGTATGCAATTATTTTGTAATCATTTTAGCGCCAAGCTAATATTTATAATATTATTTTGTTTTAATATTAGTAACTGTTTTTATATACTGTTTTATTTTAAAACTGCTCTGAAAATAAAGCGTCACAATGAACAAGGAAACAAGGTCAACATTGGTATACTATAAACGTGTCTAAGTAAATAATGTCATATATCTACCTGGACAGACTCAGACTGACAAACTCTGCTTATGATATTATGATAGGCCTATGTTAAGTTATGAGCAAGTTACACATTAAAACTATACACTCGTTTATTAGCACTTACTGCATGCGATATCTATTCACTTTTGTGTCCCCACTAATGTATAGGAATGATCTGCATTTGTGCCTATATGCGATGATTCATTTAACTAAGTGCCATGTAATGAAAATCAAGTTTCATATTGAAGAGTGTGGGCCGAGTAAACGCACTGGTCCAGGTTGTCCGTTGATTGAAAAGCGGACATTAATCTCTGCCAGAGACACCAGTGACGTAGCAGAGCAGCATATGTGGTCAGTGTGATAACAAGCTCTTTCAGTCCTCTTCACTCACCTCAGAATCAAAGCGTGTGTGAAGTGAATGGCAGGAGCTGCCATTGTTTGCTCTCGTGACTCCTGCGGTGTGCTGGCATGCCTGATAACTGACAGGCGAGCTGGGAGGATGCTAATCACTCTGTCCTCAATGAGACAACAGCTGGAAAGAACAATGACGCCAGACAATAACACGGCTGATTGGTTTGAATGAAGCTGTCCACCCACACATCTGAAGCTGAGAGCCATGTGATACAGACACAATTTGCAGATTAAACTGAAGAAATCACTAAAATGTTATATGTTTTCTTCTTGTGGCTATTAGTAGTAGTAATAAATGATGAATAACTGTCAATAAATTACAAAAACAGTAAATAAAAGATAAACAAACAAAAAATAAACACAAAATATTATTAAAATTTTATTTATTTACTAATTTATATTGATGTTATGTAAAAAATTATAAATAATTGTTTGTGTTATTGTTATTATTGTTGTTGTTGGCAGTAGTAAATCATTTAAAATCATATTTCGCCAGTAACCCTAAATAAGTAATTATTGTTATATAGTTAATTATACAACATAGTTCAACTAGTAGTATTAATAAACTAATTATTATAAATAATAATAATATTAATAATATGTTAAATAACAACAACAATGATCAATAATGACAAAAATACTAAAAAACAAATTTATTTTAATTTTTTTAAAAGTAAAAATATTAAAATATTAAGCACCAAACATCATGATTGGTAGTTGTAAAATATCAATAAGCATAAATATATTATTAATAGCTCTGAATATTTTTTTATTATTAAATAATGTAGTATTATTATTAACATTATAAATAATATTATTCTTTATAATGTTAATAATAATAATAATAAAGTTAATTAAATAATAATGTATTTAAAACAATTATAAATTATTGCATTATTAATAATAAATTATATCCATATAAGTAAATAAATGTGTTTCCTGAAACTGATTTAAATGCTTAATAACTACTATTAATTTGTAGTAGCCGGGGTAAACTGGAATTTCTGAAAATCAGACACTATTACATTTTTTTATAAATAAATTAAATATATTTTTGTAATTAAATAATTTATTATTTCTTAAATTCCATTAATTTATGCACCTGCAAAAATGTATTTAAAAAACACAAATTAAATTGCTATGGCATTGCTGTGTTTGCTAGCTTTTTCAGTGTGATATAGCGGTGTAAAAGTTGACAGCTTTCCAGTCCAGATCAGAAAATACTACACAAAGTTTAATAATTACCTATGTGCAATAGCGATGCTTGTCTCGGCTGCCCCCTAATGATAAATTTAAAATCATGGAGCAAGGTTCTTCCAAATGTGTCACCTGATATCATCTTGCAGCAGAAAAAGGTCAAACTGCATATATGATGACAAAGTCTCATCATTTTGACATCATGTAGCATGCAATTACACAGCCTATTCACTTTCAAGAAAATTATAGTGAATTACATTATGTTGCCGTGTTATGTTGCAGAAATCGTCTACATCATGAGAATTTCCAATGAATTTCCATGCAAAAAATTCCAGGCAGTCTGCAAAAATATGATGGTTTTGTAACATGATAATTATATCCTTATACAATGTCTACCCAACATAATTAGGGATTTGACTTCAGGTGTTTCGCTTTTGTCAAAAAATAAGACAAAATCTTTGATTAGACATGTGCAATGCTTCCATAAAGTCCATCTTTATTTCTCCTTAAGTAAACAGAATTGGCCTGAAACGCGTAGAGCAGCATTTCAGCTTAATGCAGTCATGAAATACGTAACAATGGTTAACATTATGATTAGCTTATTTTAGTACAGTTTGATGTTAACGTATTGCTGAGTTAGCAACACAATGCTGTAACCCTCAAAACAACAAAGCACACAGATAAAAAGCATTTGATCTGTATTCTGTTGCCACAGAATGAAACAAAATAACGCTGACTTAGTACACGGTCAAATTTAGGTTAATTAGAAGGCCACTTTTGCCCTCTCGGAAAGCAACTCTCTGGGTTGTAGAACAAAGAAGTGCTATAAGTTCTTCTTGTCATGTGACGAGAGCTTTTTTTTAATTTCAGGAGACTTCAAAATGACATTATGCATGTAATTAATTCACTTTGTGCTCTTTGTGTATTTGCGCTTAATGAGTCAAACAAAATTACTTAGCTTTCAAATCGTGTCTATTTTAAATAAAGCTAATCACGTCTAATTACCTCAGCAAACATTATTGTCCCTGGTCTTTTATTTTATGCCTACGTTTTCTGCAAAGCCATGTGTTTGCCATTAAATGGATTATTTTGATGTGATAGTACCCATTCTCAATCACAGAGGACCGGTAAAAGACGAAATAACACAGGGAGATCATAGCATGGCTACACCTCAAACAGAAAGTCCATGTGGAAGTGCACGTAGTCTAAAAGCAAAGTTCTTACTAATCCAGCGCATGCATTGCACGTCTTACTTAAGTCATGTTTAAGCATTGCACAATGCTGTACTTCCCCAGTTTTAGCACTGTTTGATGAACCTCTTTCATACAATCCATCGCATAGTGTCAAATAAATTTTGTATCACTCATCAGTAACTTGCTTTATCAGTGATGCTTTGTATTCTAATCGGTTGCTTTGTAACCTATGGACAAACGCTGGATAAGTTCTAAATCATTATCTGAATCAAACTAGTGTCTAACTAATGTCTAAACTAAGTCAAATGTCTTCACAAATCCAGCTGTTTTTTTCCTTTGAAAAGTCTAAATGTTATTTTCACTGACACAAGTTATTAAGTAGTTCAGCATTCAGCATTGCCGAATGAGTGACAGAGATTGTTGAACAAAAGACA
Source organism: Enteromius trimaculatus (assembly GCA_032361065.1). Taxonomy (NCBI): domain Eukaryota; kingdom Metazoa; phylum Chordata; class Actinopteri; order Cypriniformes; family Cyprinidae; genus Enteromius; species Enteromius trimaculatus. Next base: position 12,055,830 of record JAUMHP010000079.1, on the reverse strand, counting down.
AAGAACGTAGTTAATTTCCTTAGATTAGTGCTCATTCGATTTGTGCAAGAGTTCAGTCATCCCCCAAACCTCTTGTCTGTTATGTTGGGTCGCATGGAAAGCAGGGAAACACCCTGACAGGTGGCTAGTCCATTACAGGGAAACTCAGACACGTGTACTCACACCTACAAGCAATTTAGTGTCTCCATTTCATCTGACGTGAATGTCTTTATATTGTGGAGAAAACTGAACTGGGAACTCGAACTTGGAGCTTCTCAGCTAGGCATGGTCTCAATCCTTGGACCTTGGAGCTTCTCAGCTCAGCTGGGACTCAAACTTTGAACTTTGGAGCTTCTCAGCTCAGCCGGGACTCAGTCCTTGGAGCTTCTCAATTCAGCTGGTACTCGAATCTTGGAGCTTCTCAGCTCACCCGGAGCTCAGTCCTTGGACCTTCTCAGCTCAGCTGGGACTCAAACTTTAAACCTTGGAGCTTCTCAGCTCACCTGAGACTCAAATCTTAAACCTTCAGCTCAGCCTGTACTCTAACCTTGGAGCTTCTTCATTCTTCGTTGTCCTTCAATGGTCCATTTGGATGACGACAAAAAGACCATATAAACCTCCCATTTTATGTAGTACTGTATCATAACCAGCTTATTCTAGTCCCTCTTAGATAAGAAGATATTGCCTAAACAATGAGTAAAGTGCGCAACCATAGTTTCTTCTGTTGACTTTTAGGGGTGGGCAAATCTAAAATAGATATCTAAAATTTTGAGCATGTAGGTTAGCTTAAAGGAGAGGCTGTGCAATTAGACTTGCAAATCCAGTAATTAGTTCTTGAATTTATATATTGTACAAAGATCTGTGCATCCTGAATCAGTTAGAAACCGGAATTAAACTGGTATTTTAATAAACTGATTTTTTCTTTCTTCTGTTTTTAAAAAAAAGAGTCTTAAATCTGATTAATCACAATGTTTGTTCCAGTGTCGACAAAGATGTTGACCAAGGAACAACCTGAGCAAAATCAGGTTCTGCCTTTGGTGTCACTTTGTAACACAAATGGTAACCCTTTAGTGTCATTTTTCAACATACAAGATACTCCATTGCTTTTAACAAGGGTGCTTGGTTAGCTTGCCTGGTCTGAACCCAAGTTTGTTTGCCTCCCCATCCAAAGAAACCATTTGCAGGTGTGAAAGGAACAAGAATATTATCGTCATTTACATTTAGTCATGTACATTTAAAGACGTAAAAATGATGACAATATAAACAATCAAAACCAACAAAAGAGCATATTTAATGTGCAAGTGCTATGACAAGTCTTGGTTAGCCTAATGCAGGACATGGAGCAAGGTGGGATTCTTTTATAATAAAAAAGGAAATAAGTAGAGTTAGAGGGCTTTTTTAACAAAAAAGAAAACAAATAGATAGAATAGAATTAGAATTAGAATAGAAAGAGCCAGACGTAAATTATCAAAAAAAAGGGAAGAGATGTTTTTTTTTTTGGCCTTTATTGGAAAATCTGAATTTCATTCTTTCTTTTAGATGTCTAAGGACTCGGATTGAAATGTACAGGTCGTTCCACCTGGAAGGAACCGTGTCATAAATTACAAACTGGATATTAATTCTGTCATACAGTGTTAGTGTCAGTGTTTGTATTTAGTCTGCCATGTGTTTAACTCCTCCTGTATTCGCCCCTGCCCATGTTATGCATTTCCTGTCCCAGTTTAGTTATTTGTGTTTATTTCTGCCCAGCCGTCTGCCCCAGGTGTCCTTCATCGAGTCTTCATTTGTGTGTGTATTTCTAGTGCCTCAGTTCCTGTCCTTATTGTCAGCCTTTAATTGTCTACCCGAGTGTCTACCCTGCATGCTCCTTTGTTCCTACCTGCCTGTATCATTAAAGTTCCTGTTAATCTTCAAAGAAACCTGCCTGTCTCGTGATATGTGGTAGTACGACCGTGACTGAAACCGAAGGGGAAGGATCACCTACCGCTACACCAACACGATCAGCCCCGAGGAGATCCTTCACCGCCTCTTGAACGGGCTCACACCTCTCCCTGCTCGGCATGAGCAACTGCCAGGAGGCCATCCTCCATTGCCCGGTTCACGTTCTTTTTACTGTATTTCTGTAGCAACATGTAGTCCACAACAATTTTCCTTTTGAGCACAAAAAACCACTAGAGTAGGATTTGTGGGTTAAATGCGTATCATATGCATGCCAGACAAAATCATATGCACATGAAAACTGTGTATTATATGCACACCAAACACATTCATATCATATGTACGCCAACGTTCATTTTTGCATATAAATACCACAAAATTTTATTTAGTGTACCTTTTATACGCATTTTCTTGAGACCAAGCTTGCATGCAAATGATTAAACGTGCCATGATCTAACAAACAACTGAAAGCAATGGAGTAAAATGATGCACCAGTGTGTTTATTTGAATAGAGCTGGAGTTAAACGCTTTAGGACACTGGATCTCGAGGGTCAGAATTGCCCACCCCTGCCAATGGGTATCCAGACTGTCTTTTTTTAGGAACAAAGGTAGGAGAGCAGAGGGAGGATTAGGAAAGGTCCACGAGCCGGGACTTGAGTTTGGGTAACCCGAGCACTGTTGCAGGTTGTTGGAGAGCTGCCCACAGTAAGGATATGACTCCGACTCCCTGGTGTGGACTTGACAGCAGACTACTACCCAACCGTATTTTGCCCTCCACAGAAAGGTCACCTAAGTGTGAACTTTTGGACTACCAGGACTGAGGGCGTCATTTGGGCCGGGGCCTAGGAAAGCTTTAGCTGCACTTGAGAGTCACCTCTGGAGACATTCTTGCTCAGCCACTTGAAAGCTGGGTGGAGGTACACCACTGATGTGCCAAACGTGATATCCGACAGTAATCCAGGCCTCTGGTGAAATCACGGCCGTGTCTCCAACTGTGATGGTGGTTTCCGAGGCAAATATTTATGTGGGCAGGTCAGTCAGGTATAATGGGGTTGGAAGGGTGGGAAATGGAATATTGCAGTGTCTTGGCCTGGTTCGTAGACTCAGATCTCTGCTGGTGCTGAAAGCTTTTTGCCAGACCCTGACCTTCACAAGTATCACAGGGTCACCTCGTGTTGCAAAAGTCACATGATCCACATACAGTACAACACATATTTATACCCAGAACAACAGGGAATCTAATTTTTTCAAGAGTTTGGCAAATCACGGATCATCTAACTACACATAAGCACAATGTAGGCTACATGGCTTAAACACGCCTTAAAGTGTTTGTTGGTCTTATCTGGAAGTTGGTATTTAACTGGTTTAGCTATTCTACATGTATCTGCTGGCCAAAAATCCAAAACTTTCCAAGCTGGGAACCCAGGCTGGTTTTTAAGCATTGAAGTGTTATTTAAGAGCATTTTGTTGCATTGCATTACATCATCCAATAAACATAAACTCTTTTTAGATGCAAAGCTGGATTATTTTAAGCAACTTTTTTATTTTGAGTAACACAAACGTTGCTCATGGTCACACACATGCTGTACACTCTTTGATTTAGCTGCATGCTACTAAATTAATCATGTATTGTATTTAAATACTTTGAATACTACATATCCGCATTCAAGTCATATCCAGACTAGCTAAATTTAAAAATTCAATAACAGTTATGTTTTTATCTGATTATATGTTCTTGTTACATTAATATACTTCCTCATTCTTCAAAAGATGCAAGCACATCTGGCAAAGCAGGAAAAATATAAATATACTTAACCTCTAAACAAGGTCTTTGTGAAGTACCAGGTTTTTATTAGACGCTATTAGCAGCAATAAGGAATACCATTAATAGCAGGCTTGCTCTTATCAAATCTGCCATTTTATTAACTTCCAGTTTTTATTAGCCGAAATAGCTCCCCCTGTTGCGCAGTGATCTCAAACTGGGTCAAAGGTTTCGGCTTATTAAAATATGACACCCAGCGAGCCTGTGATATTAGCATTATTAGCCAGAACTAGTCTGATCTTGCAAGCTGAACAGAAAAAACAGTTATCCCAGAGTAGACCATCTTGATAAAACCTTCCCGGAAAACTTTAACTTGAGACTTAGATTTTAACTTTAGACTCACTTAAATGCATTTCAGAGACATTTACATTCAAGGGACCCATTTTATCAGCACTTGCTTTACCTGGAGATCAAACCTTAGCATTGCTAGCACTGTACTCTACAGATTAAGCTACAATAACTGATACAAAAGCACTCCTACCGCAATTTTTCGGTAATATGTAGGAACCTTCAATCCCTTGTAGAGTTGTTTTACTTCAGAATCCCAAATATAAGCATCAGTGATGCTCATCTAATGTCAAATTAAACCGGCCTATCAAAACAAGACCTCTTGAAGTACCAGAAAATGAATGAAGATTAAAGCATCAGTGACTGGAGTTCGAGTGAAATGAGCAACACTATTTTGTAGCGCTGCTAAAGCACATGTGTTCCTGGAACCTGAGCTGTGAGTGATTGAATAAAATCACAGCAGAGATCACTGGAAGAGATAACAGGACATTAAGAGAACTCATTCTCCATGACCCCTGCTTGATCTCCTCTGTAGCCATTTGCACTGATCAGAGAGAGGTTAAGCTCAAGAAAATTGGACCACACTGCACAAAGAGATTAGAAGTTCAAGTTGCCATAATACCCCAGCGGCAATCAGACGAACGGGATCAGGGGGGCGGCCGGGGGCCATGACAGCGCAGGGGAAAGTTCCTGTAGGAAACTCCTTCTTAAATGGACTTGGACAAAAGGATTAGACTCTGTCTATCTAGTGTTTCAGGTGTCGCTATACTTCCAGAAAGGAAGCAAATCACATAGGAAGAAAAAGTGTGGAAAGTATTAAAGCATGAACAAATACACCCATAGTTCATATTGAGTTGCAGAATGAATGACTTTGCCATGAGACTTGCGCATACTGCTTTTAAACAATCCAGTTAGGACGATCACATGGGCCTTTGACCTATAAAATATTCTATGCTTTAAAGTTGCTAGGTTTTCTGGCAACCATAAATAACATATAATCATCAACACTGATCAATCTGAGTACTTAATGTACCGTACTGTTTAATTGCACCTCTTTACTGAGACAAAATCACTGATAACCACTGTCATAACGTATTGCTTTATTGTAAATTTGTATATTGTAAGTTGGGTAAAACGCATTATGAAGTTACATTAACTTTAAAAGATAATAGATGTTAAATCTCTAATTGATTAATAATTGCATATAGTGCATATTTCTTGCTAGGATGTACTCAAACAATTGGCCAGATTAATATTTCTGAGATAAAAGGTGCAGTTGCTCCAAGTGCATTAGTGTAATTATGACTACAAAAAAACGTTTCAATATCATTATATGCAGTAAATGCAGAATATGTCAAGGCAAAATGGGATAAAACAGTAATAATAAATATGTTTTTAATATAAAAAAAATATATATTCCAAGTTATAAGATACATTTTAATATAATTTACAGTCAAAGTATCTACAAAGAAATTGAAAATGTAAAAGTTAGCAGAAAACCGATAGTCAAAGTGTCATCTTAATTAAAAGTAAATATTGTCCAGATAATAATTTGCACATACTGATTCATAAATAAGCCTTTGTATAAGATACAGCTGTTTTTATTTATTTTATTTTATTTATTTATGGGCATGGTCATCATGTTTATAGATGGCCTTAAAATCACAATACATTACAAACAAATAATAAAATTCAATGAAATTCAATTAAAAACTTAATGTATTTTTTTTAAGATTGAAACCTTTCATGAAATATATTAGGTAATAAGGTATTTAAACAAACATGACATTTCAAAATATGTTGTGAATGCTACAGTATAGGCTATAACTTTGTCATGTAGCCTAAGTAAGTAATATATGTAATTCATTATCAGAAAAAGAAAAACTACATTTATTTAGTACATTTGGTTAATGTTTTGGTTTCATTAGGGCAGCGTGGGTTCAGGCAGGCAGCAACTGTTCCACACAAGAGCAAGGAAACGGCATGAGAAAAGAAAGAGAAAAGGAGGTAAAAGCCTTTAAATTAATGATCGATGAGGCCGCTTTCTTTGACTTCAAAGCGCTCCAGAAGCACTTGAAGCACTGCTATAGTTTCCCCATTTTACCCCATGTGCCCCTCAGCAGCACGTGACCTGACCTGGTCGTCAACAGAGCCCACCGGGCGGTCTACCCCTGCTGATGTCATCAAAAGAGCCCAACAATGCCACTTTTACTCAATCTGGGCCAGCTTTTCAATGGGCAACTTTTCCCTATTCTTCCTGCGGTTTTGGCATCTGATTTTATTAGTTCCTATTCCTTATTAGATAAGTTCCCAGTGGCGGTTTCCAATGGCGGTCCCCGGGCCTGGAACAACCTCAGACTACAGAGGAAGATGGAAGGAAAAAGACCGAAAAAAATGCAGTGGAGTTTTCTGGAACGTGTTGAGAATTTCTATGGCTAATCATTTCAGAGGTCACTTCGCCTGGACTTCAAACCCATGGTGTTTGGCACTTGTTTTGTACCTCTGGTGAATGATGTAGCACGTTGGGGCGCACTAATGTAATCTGGCCAAACTCTTTTTTTTTTGCTTATTGTGATCTCACCCTCTGTGAGCCCCTTACAAAGGTGCGGGAAAATGTTGCACTCTTAACGAAAGGCAAAGAAACTGCCTACTTGATTAGAATTTCTTTCAGGGGTGGAGGGAAGCATTGAGTTGTTTTGTTTTTGTTTCGTTTTGTTTGAGAATCCCAAACTTCCCAGCGCAGCAACAATCCCTCAACCAGCTGAGTGAGTTTGGGATGGAACTGTTTTGTTTTGTTTTGTTTTGTTTTGTTTTGTTTTGTTTTGTTTTGTTTTGTTTTGTTTTGTTTTGTTTTGTTTTGACTGGGTCTTTGTTTATTTTACTTATTTTTTTTGTTTTGTCCAACACAGAAACAACAACTAATGAGTTAGGATAGATATTTAATTAGTTATTTTATGGGGAAATCTACTTTGTGCTGGGAATTTGTTTTGTTAAATTCTTCAAATCTTCAAGTTAGTGTGTTTGGGGTGGTACCATATTTATAAGGGGAAATACATGTGTTTTATGTTTGTTTGTTTTGTTTTTGGCTTATTTGGGAATTCGTTTTGTTAATTCTTAGTTTGGGGTGTGACTATTTTGAGTGTTTTGTTTTGTTACTATTTTTATAAGAGGAAATACATGTGTTTTTTGTTATGTTTGTTTGTTTGTTTGTTTGTTTGTTTTTGTCTTGTTTGGGAATGCCAGCCTGTTTGATTACAGTTGTTTTAAGGCCATTGAACAATTTGGTTATTGTTTTGTTAAATTTTTCAATAATTCTTCAAGTGAGTTTGGGGTAGGACTATTTGATTGAAATTGTTTTAAGGTGAAATCAGAGTGATATGTTTTGTTTTTCGAGTTGTTGTTTTGTTCTGTTTTGGAATGCCAGCCTGCTCATTTATTCCACAAGTAACAAAAGCAAAAACGGCCACTACGTAACACTAGCTTGCTCCAGCTTTGTTTTGTTTTGTTTTGAGAACCCCATTCCGTCCAACACAGCAATAATTCTTTCAATAATGGGGTGGGACTATTTGATTGCAATTATATATATGGATAATTACTGCGTTTTGTTTTGTTAAATTTTTAAAGGGCGTGAACATTTATTCTAAAATGTATTCTAAAATGTCGCCTTGTGTGTGGGATGGCATGTCATTATGCAAGTAAATTATGACAAATTCACAGGATGATATTGTTTTTCTTAGCTCTTCAGAGGTGCAAAACACGTCACATTATTTTTCCATAAACAGTGATTAACATTGACACCTGCAATTTTAGCATCATGACATTAAGTCAAATTAGAGCATTGCTAAATTGTGTCAGATTCACTCTCATGATGAAATACTCAATCAGACATAAATAGCTGAGTCAGATAAGAGCTGACGGGATCCTGGTGGCATGCTGTAACAAGTCATGGACCTGTTTACATGACAGGCTGCCAGTATAAAGATATTTCAGTCAAACCACACCCGTTTAGTTAAAAAAAAAAAAAAAAAAAGAAACAACAATCTTATACAGGAATTCCAACTTTCTCTTCCCTTGCAAAATCTATCCCCAGCGGACAAAGGTGAGAGTCACTATTCACACGGTTACACTCCAGAAGTGACACATTGTTATTTATTTGATTGTCGTGTTGTCATATGACATCACTAGTATTACTATAAATCGATTTTCATAGCATGTTGACTAACTGATAAGGCCAGGGGCAAATGCTAAGGTTGACAACCTATATCCTGTCTCAGTCACTCATTATTAACAATTGCGTATTGTTTTTGTATTGCCTGAATCACATTTTGCACGTACTGTAGCAGGAAATGAAGGGGGGAAAAATACAAAATTAAATAAATAAACTGTCTTTAAACATTTTAAGCAATTTCATTCGGAAAATATATTTAATATATATATTTTTTTTATTTTAATAAATTATTTTATTGTCTTGCGAGGTTAAATCAGTTATGATAATTCCCACATGGAAAGAATCTATATGAGGATATATGCAGTATATATGAAACCTATATGCAGTATATATGCGCATGTATGTACATATAATATAGGAAAACGGCCAATTTTATATATGTCACATATATGTACACATTTTTTTTATAATATATAGGTAAACATATAGGTGAACATATATGTGCATATATGTACATATAATATAGGAAAACGGTCAATTTTATATGTGTCACATATATTAAAAACCTATATCAAAACATATATATAGTTGTTTTTTCCATGTGGGTTATTAAAGTTAAAATCAATAATTTGACAACGCGATACATTTAAAACTCTAACAGTGACTAACATATAGACCTATGTGGTAAAGCAGTGAGAGTAGAACATTTTTCACACAAAATGAAGACACAATGGGTTTTTTTTCGCATTATTTTCTCTATAATGCATTTTATATCATAATGTGGGCCACATTCTATTTTAAAATGGTTTAAAAATAAATGCTAATGACAATGGCGCTCCATGCTTGAAGCAAAAAAACAGCTGGATTTCTGCCTAGTAGGTCGAATAGGCTATATCATATGCCAAAATACAATGAGCTTTATGAATAAATGTATAGCTTTTTTGCAACCTAAGACTGGACTCGGCTGCTGAGCCAAGATTCTCACCTCGGAGCGCTTGAAGCAAATATTCTTGGCTTGTCAAGAGGTGTCTCTGCAAGAGAATGAAGGAAATCGGCATACTGTATAAATCCCTCCTGCTTCTAATATACTTTTATACTCTTCAGTTGGGCTTTTATAGAGACTGACAGTGCTTATGATCACATACAAAACTCAAAACATACTGCAGTCGATTGGGCCTATATATCTATCTATCTGCCTGCCCGTATGCCTATATGTCCATCTGTCTCTCTGTCTGCGTCCATTCATCCATTTATCTTTCTATACTTCACAATGTCGTCTGTGAAGTTAGCTTTCTAGGAATCAAGGCAGCTGTCTTCAGTCAGGCAGTCTTTTTGTGAACTCAGTAAGGGAAATGATACCCTTCATGCATAAAGTGTTCATTGCAAACATCTGGCACCATTGATTAACATCATAAAGGCTTCAAATATACTGTGAGTATCAGAAAAGAAGGGATACTGAACTCATTCTGATTTGCTCTAGGAGAAGTCTGTCAGCAAACTATTCCTTGACAATGATCTAATGGAGACAGCTAACAATGACATTACAACGACATCATAACTCTTTATATGTATATCGCTTATTATTCATCTGTTTTATTAGCTGCAAAGGCAAAGTTCAGTCTTATTTAATTAGCTTCAGGGTTAGCCGTTTCAGCATCAATTTTAGACTAACTACAATGTATCTTACTAGGGCTTTGAAATACCTACGGTCTGTCTGACAGATATTAACAGACAGAAAATATTGCCAGAAATTATGATCACGGGGCACATTTGAGGGGCCATTTGATTAAAGGCTTTCAAATATATATTAATTTCCATGCGCTGTCAGAAAAGTGTGGCAGATGAGACTGTGGTCTTTGCAGTTTCATCTTTGTAAGCATGTCTTGACAAACCTGACATTTGCTCTGCTTGTTTTGTCTTTCATAAACTGAGATCTGCGGCCCCACCACAACACTTTGATCCGAGTCTTAAATAAATCATTACTGGCACTAATCAAGCTTTGATTTCTGGTATCTCTTTCAGCCATCAGTGAAGATTTGTGAAAGCTTGTTTGATTAAACGGCATCACATGGACATTATAGATTTTATAGTCAACAGTGATTGCTAAGGCAATTATTATTCTCCAGTGCATGAAAGCAAACAAACACACAGCATACTCTACACAAGACCATGCAAATTCTTCTAGATTTACAGGGGCCTGTTCCGTAAAACAAGTTTACCAAATAAGCCAGGTTTATTTCAGTTAGTCTGACTTATTGCCAGTTAATTTGGTTTGAAATAAGTCAGACTAGCTGCCAAAAGCCTGGCTTATTTGGTAAACTTGTTTTATGGAACAGGCCCCTCGTCAATTATCCATTTCCCACTCTATATGTAGCTTTATAACCTTTCTGTCTCTCATTTTTCTAACACTTTAATGCTATTCTCTTACCTTGGAAACGTTACTGTCTTTAGAAAATGCAAAACTAGTTCATCTGATGAATGATAGATATTAAAATGAGCTAAAATTCTGATCTACACTGAAAACATTACATACCATAGAGACCTGTAGTGTGACTTTTCTCAGTGAGATCAGTGCATGCTAATAACCACACAGAAACCCTCACAACACAAGGCAGACAGAAAAATATATTTCACGTTTTCTCTGGAAAATGTAAAAAATTAATTACAATGACAATACAGTGTTTATGCTGCAGTTCACAATGGCGTCTTCTGTGATGTTAACACGTGAAAAATGGAATAGATTCTCCTAATCAAGGAGTGCTGGTGAGATGGCCAAGCTGATCAATGAAGAGAGAAATCTTACCACATAATGGCTCTGGGTAATGAGTTCCTGCCTCGACATTTACCACTTCATTTGATTATATTACACCAAGTATTAGCTCGCATTAAAGTAGGGTGTAGTCTTCTATGCTAACTTGGTTAAATTTACAATAGGAAAACACATTTTCAGATAATCCAATTTGACTACTATCAGTGGGAACATTAACACTGCTAGAATTTCTTAAAAAGAAATTTCTTGTGATTCGTAAAGAATATTCTTTGTTATTAACAGTTTAGTTCACGTACAAGTTTACATTTTGAATGGCGGAGTTCAAAGCGAGTCCTATGTTGACTTACAATCATTTTTAGCACAACCATCAAGTTACACACAGAAGCTCAGCCTTAATATTTCCTTGATGATCACAAGTGCATTGCTTCCAACAACCAGTTGAGGAATTCTTGTAGGTTCTCCCAGACCTTGCCTGACACCTGACAGAAAAACGTTTTGGCCTCTGAAAAGCATTGAGCGCTCTGCTATAGAGCTAGTTTCCAAAGCTTGAGTGGAAAACTAGATCTTTTTAATGAAACTGGGACCACACATGAGCCGCATAGGTATTAAACTTTCCCCCTTAACTTTTATGGAGTTATTTTTTGCTGCAGGTTTTCATGCCCAGTCTCAGTTTGGTGTCCTAAAAATAGATCCAGTGTAGTTTCTCAACATGGGCCTCTAGTCGTAAAATCTCTGGAGTGCTGTGGGTGTCAGACAGGTAACGGTAGAATTCCTGAGGATATTCCAAAACTCTGGGTTTCCCACAGTTCAGGAAGTACAGGTACTGGGGTGGGTCAGCTTTCCTTTGGCTCTGAGGAACTTCCCTATTTTCAACATTTAAGAGATAGAATAATTCCAACCCCTTTTTATTATTACATTTCTTCGACAATCTTTTGCTAGTGAGCTCTTGGAGAGATATTTAATATCTGCTGCTAGCTAAGGGACAAAAGTTGTCAGACAAGTAGCTCTGATGTTTTGGGAAATTAAGAGATCCGGTCCCCATTGAGCGTTCCCGGTAAATTTGTGTCCCGCTGAGGACTCTTCCCAGCTGTTAACATTCAGAGATTTGCTTAACCCCTGACTCATCATAGGCAGTCTGGCAAGGAAGAGCTATAATCAGCCTGTGAACTACTTATTGAGTTTAATATGGCAGCATTTGTCAGACCAGGCTCTGTCCTTGTCATCCAGGACCCATGAGAAGACGCAAACTGCTTGAGATGTGAAAGCCAGACATCACATGCGGGAAATATCTCTCTCTCTGACATCATATAATTTTCCTAAATGTTTTTTCTCAAATTGAATTGTGGTTAATTGTCATGCAAAACATTGACCTCCAACACACTTGCACAGAAGCGTCTATAAAACTTAAGCAGGTTCATGTGTGTTTAATTAGGGTTGAAGCTAAACCCTGCAAGACAGTGAGTGGCCCTGCAGGATAAGATTGCACCCCCGTTTGGAAAAAAGCCTTTATAGGTTAGGTTTTGTGCATGTCCACTGAAAACTCTTTATCACAGTGTTGCAAATCATTTTAAGAAACTATTACACAGTCTGGGGGGATATTAGTGAATTCCGGGTGGTTTCTAAGTAGGCCCATTTCAAAATAGTCCACTCTTAAGTCTCCATGACAGGGGTTGTACAAACCTGGTTGTATTAAAATCATCAAAAACATCTAGTCAAGGTCCTCCAATAGAAAGTTTAAGGCAGGTTTGTTAGAGCAGGCTAAAGCTAAACAGCAAATTTGGACACCCTGGATATATCTCAGTTACTCCATGTCCCTGGAGGCCTCCCAATAACACCCATTTTACATCTCCTTTGTCTAATACATCCATTTGATGTTTTGGAGACTCTACTAATGAGCTGATGACCGGAATCAGGTGGGTTTGATTAAGGAGACATGCAGAATGTTCAGGATTTCAGTGTTTGGGAAGCACTTGGATTTGGCAGTGGGTGTTTCTCAAATGGAAGACTGCATCCTAGTGAGGACGCAACCTTTCTTGTCCAGTCCTTCCAGAAAACGATGCCAGTCCTGCTCAGCATTACACACTAGAGTGAGCCTTACAAGGATACAGCCTTTCAATTGAGAAGCACCCAAAGCATTTCACAATTTTAACATGCGCCATGTAAAAATCACTAAGTTGAATTAATAAGAAAAGTAATAGTACATCTTTCTTCAAAAACGCCACATGGTTTGAGGTACCATTCATATTCGGTGTAGACAGGTTAAGCCATAACCTTCAGCAATAGTGAAGCAAGGTATTTTCTACGTTGTACATACGTGTTACTCTGTTTAACACGGCAATCCCTGCCCTCATTTTATTAGCAATTATAGAAAAGGTTTCATGCTCACAGCCAATGTCACGAGCCTTCAAACGCACTACCTTGAGAGTGAACTTGAATGAAAAGCAGCTTTTCCGAAACCACAGGTATTTAGAATATTGTCCATGCGCTTGTATCGCTAATGCCCAAATAATGATTTAGTTTCCCAGGGCGGCAGTGGAAACCCTTTCTTGTTGGCAGTAAACATGGAAACCTAAGGGGTGTGATTGTTTTGTTGAACACAATGTGGCTCGTTTGGATGAATGCAAAGGGAAGAGATGGGTTCCTAACTGATCTGAGCAAGAGAAGGTGAAGCTGATTATCCCTTCTGGGATATATGTTTGTGTGCTCTTTCTAGACCCCTTATGAAATCCTTCAGATGCTGGTCAGGTTTAAACAAGGTAGTCATGGTTCGCTTAACCTCTTTCCCTTTTGATGTGAAGCCTGCATTTGCTACAATGGCTTAACTTCTTTAGAGAAAGCTCGAGCAGCAGCGTGGGAGCAGGGATGGTAATTAGCAAATATCTTGTACGTAAATATAATTGCGTTCAAAGAGTACGCCCACTCCGTCATACTACATGGAAAAAGCTTTGTAAACCAACAAGCTGGATCCAGGAAAGCAAATTAAAGACTACAACCGTGTGTGAGAAAGAAAGATCTCCAACACCTATATCAATGTTTGGAATGGGAATGTTTTATATAATTTGCAAGATCTTTTTTCTCAAGAAGCAGATTATGAAAAGTATTTTATGGCTGCTAGTAGAGAATAAAGAGTCTTGCCCCATAAAACAGGAATGTAGAGGTATGATTTTTTTTTTTTTTGGATTGGATTGGATTGCGAACCTATGGGAGCACAGGTATTTGTACAAGACGCTTTTGTATATTTAAAGGGCCCAAAAAATGAAAATTCTGTCATTAATTACTCCCCCGCATGTTGTTTCAAACCCATAATACAGCAATACAACTGAACTTGATCCAGGCCCAGAAACGTGGCAAAAACATATCAGTGTGACATCAGTGGATCAATTTGCAACGCTAGGAGAATTATATTTTTGTGCAAAGAAAACAAAAATAACATAATTTAACTCTATCATTCTTCTCCCGTGACTTACGTCTTTGTAGCGTATGTCTTCCACTAGGCGTAAACAACCGCAAATTCGAATCACTTTTGGTGTGCACACACCATTAGTGGAGATCAGAAACTTGAGGGTGAGTAAACCGGTGAAGTAGAAAACAGGTGAGTAAATATCAAGTAGTTAAGAGCCAGAGGTGGACAGTAACGAAGTACATTTAAGTAAACCTTACTTGAGTATTATTTTTTTCTGGAAACTGACTTTAACTTCACTACATTTGCAAAACATCTCTGTGTGTAACAAGCAGAATGTATGCGCGTCGTGGAACTACTGATGCATATTAAATAACATAAAATACTGCACCAACAACTTTAGGTTTAAGTTGGTCAATGGCGCAGTCTATTTCAATTGCAGCAAAATAGCAATGCAGCAAAATAAATAAATAAATAAATGACCATGCCTATGGGTACACAATTAGGAGAAAATGCATTTGATAATTAAACAACATGGCACAGGATGTGAAAATGATAACTAAATTGGGATAAAACCAGCAAACTTTTACACACAAGGTGAATTTAACATTTTAGTGTATGTGAGTAACGTTTGAAAAATGCTAATGTGGATTCAGAGCGTTCTCAAAATATCCAGATTAATGTAGACATAGCCCTAGTCATAAACCAGACCAAGTGTGTGAGAGGTAGATTTGATGACTTCTAGCAGGTTGGATTGTGACTGAGCAGGTGAGAACCGGGGAGGACACTTGGAAATGTAGTGCAGAGTGTGCGTAAGGGAGTGTAATCATCAATCAATCACTTTTATTTATATAGCGCTTTTATCAATACAGATTGTAGCTAAGCAATGAAGATTATCAAATAGAAGAACAGAGTGATGGTGATGTATAATGACGAGAATTAAACTATTTATTTATCAAATGCAGAGACTGTCTGTGTAGTCAAGATGACGATAATCACTGGAAATCAGGTGTCCCCAACTAAGCAAGCCAGAAGCGACAACGGCAAGGAACCAAAACCCCATCTTTTAGAGAATAGGGGAAAAAACCTTGGGAGAACCAGGCTTAGTTGGGGCCAGTTATCTTCTGGCCAGACGCCCAGCACCTAATTTTCAGTAAAATTTTAAGCACATGTCAGATTGTATAAAGGACATGTAGTGTGTGTGTTTGTGTGCATCTGGTTCTGGCGATCTGTCCACGGAACTCATCTCTGTTCTTGTCTCCAATGAAGATCATCTCTTTGTGCTGATACACCATCTCATCTGGGTACGGACTGAGAAACAGAAAAATAGTAATAACAGAGAATTCTTTTTATGATGTAACGAGTACATTGTGTGTTAAGGGGTGTGTTCCCGGTTCCGGCTGATCTAATTAATGCAGCCTAACAATCCTTTAACGGATTTGATTAA
>JAUMHP010000079.1:11997539-12008233 GCA_032361065.1 Enteromius trimaculatus | reverse complement strand
TAATTTTGTTTTCGCGACTTGTTTCCATTGTGTTTTGCTAATTATGTTGTGTCACAACTTGTTTTGCATTGTGTTTTGCTAATTTTGTTTTCGCGACTTGTTTCCATTGTGTTTTGCTAATTATGTTGTGTCACAACTTGTTTTGCATTGTGTTTTTCTAATTTTGTTTTCGCGACTGGTTGTGTTTTTCTATTTTTTCTGTTTCGCGACTTGTTTCCATTTTGTTTTTCTAATGATGTTGTTTCGCAACTTGTTTCCATTGTGTTTTTCTAGTTTTTCTAATTTTGTTGTGTCGCAGCTTGTTTCTTTTTTGTTTTTCTAATTTCAGTGTGTTGCTGTTAATAGATTGTTGGTAGCTTGTTTCCATTTTTTGTGCTGCATCATATTTCTCCTATGTTGCAGCTTGTTTCCGTTGTGCTGATTCCACTGTGTTGTGACTTGCTTCCATTGCTGTGAATTTTATCTGTTCCGTTATATTTTGTTCCGTTATATTTTGTTGTGTAGCAGCTTGTTGCCATTGTGTTGTGTAGATTTAATTGTGTTGTGCACTATTGAGGATGGAACAACAACAGCAACAAATAGCAGCGACTACAACAACAGATGGCCACATTGACAAGTGCTTGTGTGAAGTGTTTATGAGTTAGCAGCAGCTTTAGATTAAAAGAGTACAAAGACATTTTTGTCAGTCATCATAACTTATGGAGAAAAATATCACAGACATTAGAGAAAGAAAAAACTTTCCAGAGTACATGTGTCGACCACCTGCATTCACACACTATATTTAAAAAAGGCTATACATTTAACTATATGCATACACTAGTGTACAAAAAGAAAAAAACTAAGACTATTTTGGGCTTAAAAAAAATAGGAAATATATAATTTTCTTTTTTGATCTTGACCACAAATACAATGTAGTTTAGGTTTTTTGATTTTGTGATGCATTGTAATCATAAGGTGAAACAAGGCTCTTTTTTATTACAGTGATGTTTACAGTTAAAGTAGTTTTAGTGGTGAACCTCTTGACATTGCGGATTTAAAGGACTTTGGCCTGCCATATTAAATATTGCCCTATTACCTTCAATTATAGAGCATGCCAATAAAAACATGATTACTGTTATCATGCTGCAGTGTAGCTTTTTTGTCATGTTATGTTATGACGTGATTTTTATGTTTACTCGAGAGACAACATATATTTCAAAGGAACATGATTATATCTTTTGAGTTCTATGATAAATGTCTACCCTTGAAAGAAGTCAAAAACTCCCATATTTATCTGCATTTCTATTTTAAATATAAGGGCAAAACACGTGCCCCTATTATGGGTAATAAAAGGTTCATATTTTGGCTTTGGGAGTTCCAAACAGGTTGCATGCAAGGTAAAAAAAAAACACTTTTATTACTTATAATATGCATTTATTTTTGGAAATACTTTTGTCTTTGTAAACAATGTTCAATAATTATTTTTTCCATACCCCTCCAGTGATTGGTCCATTTCATTTAAGGCAGTGTTTGTGAGCTTGTAACGCTCCAAACACTGCACCTAGTACATTTTTGGAGGTTGCTAGGTGGTTTACTGGCTTAATTTTAAAGCCACCTCTTTCGTTTCTAAAATGTTTTCCTCGTCAGATATGACTTGGGTCCTTACTTCGATGTAATGATGGTTCCACAAAATTCTGCCCCATTAAAATGGCAAAGGGCCTCCCAAAAATCTGGCAACTGGCAGTTGTTGCAGCAATGCATCAAGAATCTGTCAAACAATAAAAACAGTCCCATATGCGTCTGACTCCAACAGCTGAAACGTGAAGCTTTGTTTCTGGATCAGCGCTAGCTCTTGTTTTCTCCATGTGTAGTGAGAGTTTAACTCTCTTGACAGACCTGTGAGGCAAGCCATTGGTGTTCTGAAGAGCTTCAGTGTTCACGGCGTGTCGTGGGAAGTGCACTTCCTACAAGTAAAGTACGCACCATTTGCACACAGCCATCTGAATAAGCAGTCTGCGGAGGCCACGGATACGCCTGTGCTCCATAACACCTTGATCCCAAAGTTACGGTTTCATGAAGAAACTGCGTCGAGGCTGCAGACCTCCCTTTTTCCACTTCAAGTCGTGGGTTTTCTTCCTGTAACTCATGATTCATGCTTTCCCTATTGAAATAATGTAAACGAGTTTCATTTTGTGTAATCTTGGTCACCACGTGCCGCCTCGTGTATATTTGGCAAAAGCCGTGGAACACAGACACCAGTGTCTCCTGGAAAAAAAAGCAAGTCACCCTGCCCTCGTTTTCATCTGGCGCCGTCTCTTGTATATTCCACAGGACACATCGGATTATCTAACAAAACACCAGTTCATTCATACATAATTGTTGCAAAAAAAAAAAAAAGTAAGGAAATTGTACATTCTTGGTGACTTTCGGAATTTCACTTGCTTATCGCTTTTCTATATAAATTACCTTTCTTTGAATTTCGATTCTGCATCCTCTCAAATTTAGGAGCTGAATTAAAATTTTATAGGCATTTTAAAGGTAATTAGATTCTGCGCACAACCCTGATTACCCCGGTTACTCTTTATAGCCAAATATACTTATATATTATAATATACTTATAATATACAAGTATGATAAAATTGCTTACTAATCTTGTGTAGTTATATTAACCCTGTAAACCCAATGACTTTTATACATTGTCCACACAAGGTTTTGTTGAATCAGCAAAATATTTTCCATTTAAGACATCTACGCATATTCTAATATCTAGTTCTGTCATGAAATACACAACTATGAAATATAAACTTTTATACATCCTGGCTTTTAATCATGCCCCCAAAGCATAGATGTGTAAGACTAGGACTATTGTTTCTGTTTCCCCAAAACTGCTAGTGTTAAACATAATTAGAGCTTTCCAATGAAGCATTCATTATCCGCTCCATCCAGCTGCTTTTCCTAAGACTTATTGCCATCTGTGGAAAGGTCAGCTCACTCTTGTCTTCTTTAGCTGCCACTGACATGCTCTTTTATACTTCCTGTCTTTAATTAACTCTCATGTAGATCACATTACAGACAGAGCATTGCCATAAATGTTGTACCTCATGGTCAACAATACACTTTGCAAGGTATTCCTGTAAATCTGGTAGCTATATATTATATTATATTATATTATATAACAGGGCTTGAAGGAGCTTTGATATAATCTTTGTTTATTTCCTCCTATAGTTTTATAGGAAAACTATAGGAGCATATAGGAGCCACGTGCCTGTGTGAGCTTTGCTTTGAGTTTTATCTTTGGACATTGTTATATAACATTGATAGAGCGTGATTTACAGCATCTATTAGTTATTTTATTAGTTAAACTACCACAGTTTCTGCTCATATCAAGATTGCCTAAAAACATAATCTTTAAAAAAGCTATTTATCAGCAAAAAGGCAGGATATATAACAGTTTAACATGGCCATGTAGAAGAGATCCCTGACTGACATAAAAATGACTAAGTTCCCCAAAGTTACAGTTTAGGTTCAATTACTTTAAAAGGGTACACATCTTAATCAATATATTTTTTTTAAATCACATTTTAAATCAAATATCACGATTGTTAATTCATAAATAGAATAAAATTTTGAAGAGACACACCAATGCCAAATAATGCAACCAACTGGATGAATCCCTAACTTAAGATCAGCAACTGACAAAAAAGGTTTCAGTTTTACAATAGTCCTCAACTGAAAAAGCAACTTTTCACCACACATTTAATATGATCATCTAATGTTAAAAATTACACCCAGGTTCTGCACATTCACTGACCAAAACATATTTGTTGGCCCAAAAATGATAACCTTAAATACTTGCATTTAGCTGGATAAGGATTCCTTGGCAAGTACATCTGAATATCATAATATCATCAGCATAAAGATGATACACACACCATATTTAAAAAATATAATTAATTGATTAAAAAAGACATAAGGGCAGCAAGAATAAAGAAAACCGAAAAGGGCCCAAAATCAAACCCTGAGGAATACCGTATTTTACCAAATACTAAATATTTTTTCAAATAACATTCCTTTTTTTAAAACACTCCCTCTTAGACCTGCACCATCCTCTAAACACAGAAAATCTGAGTAACAAATCATTCGTCTGTGTTATGTCCTACTCTAAAACCAGACTGAAAACCATCTAGCGCATTTTAAAAGAACCATTTTCTTTAATATTTTCGAAATACAAGGCAGCTTTGAAATTGGCTTGCAATCTGTGAAATCCAGAGGATACTAAGCAGACTTCTTGAGAAGAGGCTGGGCAACTGCTTGCTTAAGACATAACGGAAATATACGTGTAGAAAGACAGCTCACAATTTATGTAATACTCAGTGCAATAAAATAAGCTGTCTCACCAAGCAAACCTGAGGGCAAGACATCCCACCTGCAAGCTGAATGTTTTTAATCAGATGAAACCAAACACATTTAGGTTTTGACACTAAAAGACTCCACTCCGAACTTTCCATCTAGTCACAAAGCCTTGATCAAATGTCAGATAGAGGCAAAGTGAAAGCATGAAAAAAAAAACGATTATGTTTGAAACTTTTTGCACGTGTTTGAACTGAAGTGCCGCAATATAATGTTTCACAAATAGGTCGCTTTGGCTTGGCTTCCTTTACAGCTTTCTGATACCTGAGAAGTGAATCTCGTAAAATCTGATGAAAGACCAGTAATTTATTTTTCCTCCATGTCCATTCTGCCTGCCTACTGCACTGCAAAGAAGACGATTATGTGTATTATAATGATTTGCCCTATGACTCTTATGGCCAGTTTTACAAAACAAGGTGAATTAGCAAAAAAAAGTGTAATTCAAAAACAGCGCGGATAGATGTGGAAATTGAACATATATATGACTCCTAGTTGAGGGTTCCAGGTTGTCTTTTATTTCCTAAAGCAAATTAAAAATAGCTTGGCAAACAATATGTTCAGATAATGTGTGGCATTAATATGTGTGGAAGAAATGCTCTCCCTTTTGCCAAGCACTCTCTGTTCTCTGTGGTGCCCTCTTCCTAGCAACAACAACTGCAGCCATTTGAAGAACATAGAAGTTTAAGACATGCTTTTGGGGGCATTCAGTAATTTGCTGAGTGCAAACGCTAGTAAATCTTTTTTTGCTCGATTCATTGGAATAATCTTTTCCTATCAATTTGGTGTCTGCAAGAGAAGCTCAGACAAATGCATATTCAGTAGGTCAGATGCAAAAATAACTGTATTTCAACGCTAACTTGTCACTGTGCATCTTTAGCAAAACCTGACACTTCTATTTTAATGCCAAAAGGTGGCTTGCGCTGTCACAAGTTGTTAGTACAACTGTCTACAAATATTATTAGGAGCAACAGGGTCCAAGACTTCAGAGCAAACAGAGTTAAAAACAGTAAGCAACTCATGTGGACCAGGTATTAAATATCTTACCAAAAGCCCGGGGTGTAGAAGGAGTAACTGCACAGGAACAAACAGAGAACTGACTCGTCTTCATTTATTCAGCACATTTGTAATAAAAATAACAGACATACGATCAGAAATTAAATTAGAAATTAACACCTTCTTGGCCAAATGTTTCCCAGGAGAGCACATATGAATATTAAAATCCACAACAATTAAGATTTTATCTGAAATAAGACAAAAAGAGAAAAATCACAGGATAAAAGCCTGGGTCTACTTTTGAGGTCTATACATGACTACACCCAAAACAGCAAGTTTTTACAACTGAACAATTGAAAAGGAACTAGTCATATAGTAAATACACTTTCCAAATTTGGTTTAAAGCAAAACAGTACATGGAAATGATGGGGGGAAAACTGCACACTCTTTTTTTTGTTAAACTTATCATTAACTTATCATCCTATAAAGCTCTAAATCATAAACATCATTGAATCAAAAATATAAAACAGTTGACTTGACAGTTGACTTATAGTTATTTTTATGTATTCATGTTTTTTATATGTGTGTGTATACAGTATGTACATTACATATGATTTTGAAAAGTTTCTTTTAAAATGTAAATGTCCAAAAACGTCCATCAAGCAAAAAGGTCTTTATTTGCAAGTGCATGTACTTCAATACAAAATACTGTTAAGTAAAGTTCAATAAATGCACAAATATCATTAGGTTTTTATGCAGTTGTACCACATGACATTTTACTGGACTAACCTTGCTTTGTCATAAAAATGTGAAATCTAATAATAGACTTTTAGACTTTTTATTTGCCATGAATGGACATGTCCCAACCTCGCAAAATCATAGTCACCCTAAAAGTCAATGGAAACAAACAATCACTGTGTTTAATTCCACTGAAGTAGCATTATGTTTATATCCATAATTATGCCAGGAACTGGTTCAACTGTTTGCATTTGCACATTCATGTATATTTAGCCTAGTGCCTTGGCTTTATTTTGATGGCCTGTGTCTGGGTAACACCTGTAGGACAGAGAGCTCCCTACAAAGGATGTTTGTGGATGCAGTCGGGTCTGAGGTTTGCCTTCCTGACTCCAGCATGGCTGCTTATGGAAATAAACACGTGTCTGACCCCCAGTATTTAGTACTAAGGCACTTGACTCATGCTGTGGTCACTGTTTGACTGCACAGTAACCAAACACTCAAGCCTGCTGGGTGGCAGTTTGGTCAGCTGTAGATACAGCCAACAGAGTAAAACGTGGTGCCTTTCAATTGAAGCCACAAACCTCAAATGTAGCAGAATGTTAGACTTATTGTGTTAATTTTATCTATAAACAGAAGTATAAAGGTTACTGTTAACAAAAGTAAGTAAAAGTCAACACGAGTTAAAAAGGGACCCTATTTTACGTAGCACACATTCCCTTGCAAAATTTTTCCAAATCCTGTGCAATAAAAATGTCACGCCGCCACGTGTCTTGTATCTATGTAGTGATCCTGTGCCATGTGTTCCTGTGTGTATGTTTTCAGTTCGTTCTCGCCATGTGCTTTTCCTTACCTGTAACTCTGCCCCTGCCGTTAGTGTTTCTGTGTTGTCCAGGTGTCCCGTGTCATGCCCTTGATTGTCTCTGTACTTAAACCATTCTCCATGTCTTGTTCCTTTGTCAGTTGTTAAATGTATATGTGTGGGCCGTGTCAGACTTTGTCAGCTTCCGTGTTTATATTAAATGTTCTATGTTGAGAACTTCAGCCTCCGTGTCTCCGTCCCCAGCATCTTTGCGTACCATCTCGTGTGGGTCGGGGATTTAGTCAGAGTCCATTAATGACTGTGATCTGCCGTGGCCGAATCTGTCGGTCTTACTGATCTGCCACCCGAGCCTGTGGCTGCACATCCTCAAGAGGTGTATGCTGACTTTCCAGAGGTTCTGCTGGTCGTCTCCGTTGTCTAGTCCGCCCGGGTGGGCATCTCCGCTGTCTGATCCGCCCAAGTGGGCATCTCTGCTGTCTGACTTTTGATGGACTTTTCATTTCAGTCAGAACCATTTTGTCTTAGTTTCTTATCTTAGACACTTATTAGTTACAGCTGTGCACTAATCAATCATTATCCCTACTACTTAAGTCTTGTTTGAGTTTCACTGTTAGGTTTCATACGGGCAATGGTTTTGTTCCTTGTCTTTATGTAGTTGGATTTTCTCTATTCCAATTATTGAAGACTATCATTTGATCTATCCTCGTCCTTGTGTGTTTCACAACCATATCACAGAATGACCCAACTGATTATTGAATCATTTTTGTTTGACTTTTTGTGAGTACATGTTTTTGGTTTTGTGAGTTTTCTTTTGTTCCTGCACTATGGACCACTTGGCACTACTCAAACTGTTATGCTTTGAGCAGAAGGACTGATCCCTCAAGGAACATTTGGAGGAGTTCCTCAACCCTGTGCCAGCAACATCGTTTCCGGACGACTTCGACTGTAGTTTCCTGCATCCCGGCCTTAACACTGCCACCAGTGTCCAAATGTCCAGGGAAGGGCCTCGCCCTTGAGCTTTGCCAAATACATAGATTGGGTGTGACAGGATCATTGATAACACCATTCGCCATCCAGACACCAGCAGACTGTGAGGAGTTGCATCATAAGACCCACAACAGACAATGAGCCCATCTCTGCTGTGACATCTGAGCTAGCAACAAGGGCCTTTTGAGGAGTGTGTGCCGATTGTGCCTACTAATCGCTCCCCCTTCCATCACTAAGTGTGGGTGATTAATCTTAGCACTATTAAACAATGGCTGTGTTTCCATTAACCTTTAAATTGCACAAGTTAAATTGGGCCTTGAAAATGTGTCAAACACAAACAGGTAAATGTTGCAAAAACTCCCATATATTTCAATAGTTTCTTATGTGCGCATGGTTTTTCAGGCAATTCCAAAAACAATTCACTAAACTGCAATGGAGCAGTTAGGGGTTTTTTGTTGCCTTGCTCAAGGGTCTCACCTCAGTCGTGATACATTCACTCCCCCCACGACAATTCCTGCTTTTACCAAGACTCAAACCCGAGAACTTTGGACTACAAATTTGACTCTCTAATCATTAGGCCATGACCAAAATCTGACAGTTCTGTTCTATCTGTAAAAGTCTCCAAACCAAATTATTTTGTATGTTTTCTGAGTATTTGTTGTCCCTGAAGTCTTTTCTCCATTCCCCAGCCATTGCTGTCTTCCATGCCTTCTTGGAGCTGCGTCCTCATGGGTGTGGGGCAGCCACTCTATACCACCTTGACCTGTTGCCTCAGATCCTGCATCAGCAATATTGTCTCAATTCCAGTTTTTGGACCATATGGCATTCAGACTTGCCAGGCTCCCTCGGTTGGTTGACTCCACCTGGGTCAGACCTCGCCATGCCTCTGCTGCAGACTTGTGGGTCATCTACTCTCTGACCCTCCATCCACCAGCTTTGGCTTACTTTGCCCTCCCTCAAGCTCCTCCTTCCCCCCTTGTTTGCTTCCATGCCGTAGCAATACTATGAACTCCATGGTTCTTTCCTCCAGAGACTCCACCTGTCTGGGTCAACTGCCACCTGCCTCTGTTCAAGGCTATCCACTGGTTGCCACCTCCATCACCACTTTGTGTATTTGGTTCTGTTTCCTCCTGGATGTCCACTCTCCTCCAGAGCCTCCTCCTGCATCCCTCAGCCTTTGTGTGTCATTCCTTCATCATCTCCACTTTTTCCTTGCCTCCTTGTCATTACTGGGTGAAGACATCCCTGTTAAAAAAAAACTAGCATATGCTGGTTAGGTATGTTTAGAAGCATGACTGTTGGTTTGACCTGGATTAAGCTTGTCCTTAGTTGCTCGTTAGCTGAAACTTGACCCTGAAGGACTTACTTGCCTCAACACACCTGCCTGGAAGTTTTAAATATAGCTAGTAAGGCCTTGATCAGCTGCTTCAGGTCTGTTTGATTTGGGTTGGAGCTAAACTTTGCAGAGACACCGGCCCTACTTGGTGACCCCCGAGGCATACTGTAGGTCTTCAACCCTGTAACAATGTTCAAGCCTATAACAATGTTTAGATTTTAAAAAGTAAATGTTTCCTCAGTGAAATCATGGCGTTGTGGCTTCACTTTTTGAAACGCGAACTCGTCTGAGCTGTATCTATAACTGGGAGAACGTGTCAGCGAGGATGCACATCGTCTACGCCGGGCGAACTTTTTAAAGGTGCTACTGGTGTAAATACTGAGCGGAAAGCTGGACGTAACTAAGTGCAACAGCTTTTTTACGTCTAGCTGGTGCAACCGGCCTTATGTATCTTGCAACCACATTGTCACAACATTATGTTTTTTAAATAAACATAAAACCAACAAGAACACATTTCTCAAAACCTGATACATGTGTTCTTAAAAAAAAATATTGAAAGATTCTTATTTTTTTATTACAGTGGACCCTCGTGTTATTGACCTGACTGTATTTGTTGCCTTTATTTGGAACGGTCTTTCGTAAGTGCTTTCCAAAATGTCACTACAACTTGGAAATATTGTACGTAAACCAGATCATAACCCATTAAATAACCTCCAAGACTAAATATACGACTCTTTCTCAAATCTTTATAAGAAATACGAACAAGACTGTGCCAATCTCCAAAGACTGCTTACATTTCAAAACTAAACACAGATGTTGCATCAGACTGAAAGAAGAGAGAAATGATTTACATTAATAAGTTTGGACTTTTAGGATTTTAGATGCATTGGGGCCTTTTTTTTTTTTTTTGCATGAAAAGCAATGCTTAAGGGGCTAGCAAAACTATTTTACGTCAGTGATTTATTGTTCTGGCACTCTTTAGAGGTTAGCAAGTCTGCCAGCTATTGTTTGGTGCTTTTTAAAGGATGGGCCACAACAAGCAATGAGTGTTCCTGGGAAAAAAAAAAAAAAAAATCTGCTGCTTTAGGCTAATGCTAAACTATCTCTGTGTTTATATAGTACAGTGCATTTGAATCTTCCATTAAGATAAACTTAGTGCTGTATTTTCAGTATGTATTGAAAGTATGGCATTATGCATAAGCATATTTTCAGAAATGATTAGAACACTGGGGTTTCATTAGACTGGTTTAGAAACACATCAACCAGACACCAGTGTTGTGCAAGTTACTTCCAAACTGTAATATATTATATGTTACTTGTTACTGCTATTTAAAAGTAATTCCTTACATTACAGTATTACTGATTCAAAATTGTAATGCGTTACATGACTCCTGTATTACTTTTGAGTTACTTTCACCAAAATAACTACAG
>JAUMHP010000079.1:11906301-11927247 GCA_032361065.1 Enteromius trimaculatus | reverse complement strand
TATATTAGGATGCAATTAATCACGATTAATTAATATATTAATTTAAAATAAGAACTTGCAGATTAAATATACTGAAAATATCAGACATCAGTTATTAATCTCTTAAATTTTTTTATTATTTTTTTTCTGTCCTGTAATCTGTACTGTTGACTCTCTGCTGACCTTTGTGATGTTCTCTGATTTCTTCACAGTCCAGTCTGAACAAGTTTGCAGAGAATCTTCAAGAGATGATCAACTATCACACAGTAAGAAAATCAGGGCAAAAAGCTTGTCGCATTGCATTATTGCTGAAGACTTCTCCTTTTTTCTCCCCCTTTTAATCATGTTTGCATGTGGGGAAAAAAAGAAGCCAAACGTGCTGAGATGCTAAAAATGTGGACTTCAGGAGAAATGACCGCCTTTACTTCTTACGCAGTGAACGATTTCCCTGTTCCCACTCTTTAGTAATTACCATTTATCATTAACTTTAACTGAGATTGTGTTTCAAATGTAAAATAAATAAATTATTATAATTGCTGTAATTCCCCTTGTGGTGACACTGGGAAGTGCTTTTAATTTCAACTACTGTACTTGCGAAATCAAACGTGTTGCTACAAATTGAGCTTGACTTCATGTTATAGACTATGTTTTTGGTCTTTTTGTTTTGTTCTTGTAACATAACGGATATTTTATATATATATATATATATAATAGGCCCTCGTGCCTCAGCAGTGTTGTTGTGTTTGAAACCGGAGCTCCATGAGTCACTGTTTAAGTCTGTGCTGAGGTCAGCTGACTTGTGGTTAAAGTCCTCATGAGCACATGATCTGTATAGCACAAATGCTTCTTGACTATCTCACACTAACTTGGTGTAATTCTACTTGCCTAGAATGTCTATTGCTGAATGCTGAAATGTGTCAAAATCATGTGATAAATGTAACATTGTAGTCAGGACCACCTTACTGTGTCAAGACCACATTTACAGACTGATAATTACATCTCTTATATTTAGTCAAAAAATACAGATAGAATAATAATGAGACGCTATATAGAGCTGTTACTGTACTGTTAACAACAATATTCTCCTTTGCACTATATATCTGACTTGGTACTATTAAAACTACATACATATTGCACAGATTAATTGTTTAGAAAGTAATATTTTTATTATAGAAATACTGTAAAATTATACTTTTATATGCAAAATTAAAATTGGTTTTAGGCTATCTGGCAGCATATACATAACTATCAGTGCTGTCAAACAAGTAATAGTGACACAAAATAATAGTTTCTGCTTGCATAATATATGTATGTGTGTTCAGTGTATATTTTATTTATATATATATATATACATACATACATACATATAAATGTGCACATATGCAAACAAATTAGAAATTAGAAAACAGTTTTTAATTCATTGCAGTAATGAGAACTTAAAATAAAATATGGTCAATTGTTTTTAATGTCAGGTTTAATTTTCATCATTTATTTGTTTTACAGATTTTATTTGACCAAGCACAACGATCAATCAAATCACAACTGCAGGCATTCATTCGAGAGTAAGTATCATAGCGCTGCATGTTGTTTTTTCAATTTACGCAATTCTGATCTCTTATGTAATATTTTAGTAACTTCCGAAATAAATACAAGTTAAAATTTTATATTAGCAGTTGATCATAGAGGAGTTGTTGTTGTTGTTTTTTTATAGCTGATGCCAACGTCTAGAATACCTGATAAACAAATTTAATGCTGATATGTATTTTTAATTAATCATTAAAGTGATCGTTCACCCAAAAATGAAAATTCTGTTAATAATTACTAAACCTTGTGTCGTTCCAAACCCGTAAGAAGTCCGTTCATCTTCAGAACACAAATTAAGATATTTTTGATGAAATCAGAGAGCCATCTGTCCAACCATAGACAGTAATACAACTGAAATGATCCCAGATCCAGAAACGTAAAAACATCGGTAAAACAGTCCATGTGACATCGGTGGCTCAACTTCACTTTAGCGACGCAATCAATACTTTTTTGCGCAAATAAAAAAAAAACGACATAATTTACTCTTCTCCCGTGATTTATGTCTTCCAGTTTAGAGAGTATCTCAACGCAACGCATATGCAAGCTTTAACGTATTTGACGTAATCAGCCTTGTTTACATCCGGGTGAAAACATGCACATGTGCGTAATCTGAGTCTGTTTGCACCTAGAAGAAAGCGGACGCTTACGCAGCAGTATTCTAAAAAAAATATCTTAATTTGTGTTCTGAAGATTAACAAAGGTCTTACGGGTTTGGAACGCTTAAAGTATCTTGATGTCCGAAAGTCGATGTGTGGCCGACATCAATTTGTGAGAACAGAGCATCAAGCTTTTACAGCCGTCAAACCGATTCTGATCTGTTTATCAATAGACTCCGTACACAAAGCCATTTGTCTGATCTCGGCTAAAGTTTATAATGGCACGGTTTCAGCGAGAGTCGAGTGCACTTTTAAGGAATGGTATTGCTGTGCGCAGGGACCTTCGGAAATTCAAAGAAGCTAAGAAACATTTCGACAAAGTGAGCGAGGAGAAAGAAGCAGCTCTATCCAAAAATGCCCAGGCACCTCGAAACAAGCAACACGAGGTGGAGGAGGCCACCAACATACTCAACGCCACACGCAAGTGCTTCCGCCACATCGTCCTGGACTACGTCCTTCAGGTAAGAGCTCAGACTCCTGCGCATGGACTCGGCTTAACCTTTGTACTCAAACAACCTTTGTACAGATTCCTGTGCTGTTACATCACAGTCACGAGACAAGTGCTAATGGTATAGACTAGTATTAGTATTGGTTGTTAGAGATTTACTGGAATCAATGTTGCGTTCAAGGTTGTTTTCAAGAGAAAGAAGGGATTTTCTGAAAGAGAAAGAAACTGAACCAGTTCTTGTCACACAATACTTGTGTCCTCTCAGTGCACTTCCTGTGTTCTGCAGTGAATGCACACGAGTCCCCTTTGCGAGGTCAGTCTAGCGGTTATAGTTCTAGAACGTTATTACCGTAGGTTGACCTTTCTCTCGAGATGATGTGTAACGGCTCTGCTCAATCTCTCCAGTGAGTCAGTAGCCTGTGAGTGTTTAGTGTGTGTGGTTTACAGGCGCTCTGTGAGCAGTTGCGCCCCCTGGTGGTTCAGAGCACGAACTGCTTATTTCCAATCATTTGTTAAAGAATAAAGGATGTGCGTTCAGGAGTTCAGGAAGCAGATGTGTTAGATTTGATAATAGACTGTCATTATTGAAGCATTAGCGGGCAGTTTGCCGGGGTGCACTTACTCACGTTTGGTTTTTTTTGGTTATGGAATTTTTTGTGTTGTGTTTTTTCCGTTATTTTACCATGGCTTAAAATTGCATAGAATTACAGTCCGAAATTTTTAATTTGTTTAAAATATGTGCAAAACGAAACCACAGTTATGAAACTGTATAAACATGTATGGACCCGTTTGCACTTGTATGTATGTATGCATAACATAATGCGTTTCTTTGTTGTTGCTGACCAAGTAAAAATGGAAGACAAAAAAGGAACAAAAGAAGGAAATTTGTTGACCAGATGAACTCTGATATTCCCTATTGGGAAAACACCCAAATTAATGATGACCTCATGTATTTGTTTTTGAAGTGTGACCGAAGTAAAAAGTACCTGTTCTTTGAAGTAGGGAATTTATTTATTTTATTTATTTTTCAGATTAATGTGCTGCAGTCCAAGAGACGATCAGAAATCCTCAAATCGGTAAAATATTTGTATTCATGATTTGTAATTAAGGCTTAAAGGTATAGTTCTCCCAAAAATGAATATTCTGTCATTATTCACCCTCATGTCGTTTCAAACCCGTAAGACCTCTGTTCATCTTGGGAACACAAATTAATATATTTTGGATGAAATCAGAGAGCCATCTGACCCTCCATAGACTGCAAAACAACTGAAATGATCCCAGATCAAGAAATGTAGTAAAAACATTGTTTTCTGCCATTTTCGAGAGTATCACAACATATGTGTACGCTTTCCTCTAGGCGTAAACAACTACAGATTACGCACATGCTTTCACCCAGATGTAAACAATGGTGATTACGTCAGATACGTTAAAGTTTGTGTATGTGTTGTGATCCTCTTTAAAATGGTGGTAGACGTAAGTCACTGGAGAAGAATGAATAGAGTAAATATGTTAAGAAAAAGTATTCTCCTAGTCGTAAAACTGAAGTTGAGCCACTGATGTTTTTACTATGTTTCTGGATCTGGGATCATTTCAGTTACATTTCTGTCTATGGAGGGTCAGATGGCTCTCTGATGCCATCAAAAATATCTTAATTTGTGTTCAGAAGATAAACGAAGGTCTTGCGGGTTTGGAACGACATGAGGGCGAGTAATTAATGACAGATATTTCATTTTGAGGTGAACTATATATTTAAGATGTATACTGTCATGTTAAGAGTAGTAGTTAAACATGTCATCTGTTGCACAGATGCTGTCCTTCATGTACGCCCACCTGACCTTCTTCCATCAAGGATATGATCTGTTCAGTGAACTTCAACCCCTCATGAAACAACTGACCGGACAGGTACATCATGTCTATCCGTCTGAATTTCTCTGTCTAATACACAGTCTATTAGTTTGTCTGTCATGCAATCTATCTATTTATCTCTGTGTGTCTGTCTGTCTGTTGTAGAGTTTACCAGTCTTTCGTATGACAGACGGATAGATTGTGCAATAAGGATAGATCGTACAATAAACAGAACGCATGACAGAAATAGATCCAACGATAGACAGATTGTGCGATAGACAGATATGCAATCGAAAGATAGATCTGTCAGTCGTACAATTTATAGTCGGATCTATCTCTTATCATACATTCTGTTTATTGTACGATCTATGTTTCAATTGCACAATCTATCCGTCTATCTATCTGTCTATCGTACAATCTATAGTAGGATCTATCTCTCATCACACGTTCTGTTTATTGAACGATCAATCTTTCCATTGCACGATCTAGCCGTCTATTGTACAATCTATAGTAGGATCTATCTCTTATCATACGTTGTTTATTGTACGATCTATCCATCTGTCGTACAATCCATAGTAGAGTCTATGTCTTAATATACGTTCTGTCTGTTGTATGATCTATCTTTCCATTGCACGATCTATTCATCTATCTATCTGTCTATCATACAATCCGTCTGTCTATCGTACAATCTATCGCAGGATCTATCTCTTATCATACGTTCTTTCTATCGTATGATCTATCTGTCTATCGTACAATCTGTCTATCATACGGTCTGTCTGTCTGTCTGTCGTATAATTTATCTATCGTAGGATCGATCTCTCATTACAGGTTCTGTTTATTGTACGATCTATTTGTCCATTGCACTATCTATCCATCTGTCTATCTGTCTATCGTACAATCTATAGTAGGATCTATCTCTCATCATACGTTCTGTTTATTGTACGATCTATCTTTCCATTGCACAATCTATCCGTCTATCGTACAATCTATCGCAGGATCTATTTCTTATATGGATCTATCGTATGATCTATCTGTCTATCGTACAATCTGTCTATCATACGATCTGTCTGTCTGTCGTATAATTTATCTATCGTAGGATCTATCTCTCATCATACAATCTGTTTGTTGTGCGATCTATCCCTCTATTGCACAATCTATCCATCTATCGTATGGTCTGTCTGTCGTAGGCTCTATCTCTTATCATACGATCTGTTTGTTGTACGATCTATCTCTTTTGCATAATCTATCTGTCTATCATACGATCTGTCTGCTGTATGAACTATCCTTCTGTCATGCGACCTGTCTATTGTAAGATCTATGTATCCTGAGATTGATCTGTCTGTCGTTGGATCTATCACTGTCATATATGTTTATTGTATGATCTGTCCGTCTATTGTATGATCTGTGATCTATCTATCATGAAATTGATCTGCCTGTCATACAATCTATCTCTTTCATGTGATCTGTCTATGTACGATCGATCTGCCATACTATCTATCCCTCTGTCATGCAATCTGTTGTAACATCTCTCTGTCTGTCTGTCTAAATTCAGATCTATCTATCTGTACTTGGACTGATACAGTGATACTGCATTCATCCATACTAAGCATGTTCCAACAGTGCTTATGTAATTATGTCTCTAGTTCTACCTAAATGCGAAAGTTGGTTTCTGCCTTAAACGAGTGTTTTCATTTTCACCCCGGAGAGCCGATAGGCACGTGAATCCTTATTTCCTGTGGGCAGGAATGTGATGGGATTCTTGAGTCCTGCGATTGGCCGCTGCTTACAGAGGCCTCGCACTGGAAACAGGAAGTTAAATCGAGTGATTAAAGGGTTTTCCCTGTCTGAGAGTTAAATTGAGTGTGTTTGAAGACGGTTTAGTTCAGAATAGACGTGAAATTTACCACAAGGGTTATCAGGATTTGTTTTCTGCCGTCGCCATGAAGCTCAAGAGAGTGGAGAGATTATGTCGAGAGGTTTGGAGGAGCTGCTCGCAGGTCTGTTTCTGATACTTTTACTTTGACATTTCTGTTTGGTGTGACCATAAATTAAGAAAACTTACAAAAGCAAGTAGTTCATACATTTCCAAAATGTATAAGCGCTATGTCGTTCTTACTCAGTTTTTTAAGATCTGTCTGTGCTGGACTGAAAAAGCTTGTCCAGAAAATGAATAAATAAATAGCAGTATCATAGTTATAACACAGTCACATTATATTGGTCACATTAATGCAGCTCGTGGTTGATTCATGCTCATAGGTTTTGTCAGGTGACCATTCTTTGTCAAGCACATCTCGAGAGTGGAAACTTGAGGTTGTAACTGCGACGGAGAAAAACATTTCCCATCAGATATTATCAGTCGTGCATCTGCCCGCCTCTTTCCTGGCGGATCCAAAGAAAGCACTCGACCCAAATACCACACATGTTCTTTTATGTGATGTGTTTCCATGCATGATACGAGGTGATGGACGGTCGCTTGCTGTATCTGAACAAACAAAAGTGCACAGAGAATCTATTACAGTTCCTTTCCTCAACTTCCCCTATTGAACAGAAACATGAGTGGTGTTTTCTAAGGCAGGTTTCACTCAAACTATATTGGTTACGCATTGTTTTGTTTTTTTAAGCAGATACAAAATCGAAAGCAAGTGATTTATGCGTCTCTTAATGATGACAATATGAGCCTCATTTACTCACAATTTGTGCCTGATAAAGCGGAGCTAATACGAAAATGTATACGGAGTTGCATATGGACCATTTTAACAAAACCGGTCCCAAAAACAGGTACCAGGTCCCGAAATCGCACTTAAAATTAGAGTTCCTCACTTATCCAGGTTTTCCAAGAATCCTGGTTCTTCAAACGAAATCAAGCAGCTGTTGAGGAGTTAAGTTAAAATGAGAAGCGTCTCGATTTGTAGTCGTTTAGAAGCTTATCTTAAATCATGTTAAGTCGTCTTAAGAGCAACTTTGCAGTCTTGACACATCTTTCTATTTGATAAAGCATGTTCGGATAAGCTTGTTGAACAGAAAGTGGATTTATTTTGAAATATAAACCCTCACTGGGTTATAGTAACATCTACTAATATATTAATGTTAATGGTAAAAATTCATTTTTAAAGTTAGATTGATGGAGTCCTTCAGTGTAGTGGAATATTCCCATAAAAAAGTTTGGATTTGGCGATCAGAAAGGCTCTGAATGGCTGAGTTTTACTGTTGACAGCGCTCTTGAATTTGTTTAGCAGTGTGCAGTGGTGGTGAAGCAGTGTATTATGGTCCATCATCATCTTGGGATATGGGAAAATAATGAGGCAAGAGTGGTTTTCCGTCCAGATGTAAGAAACCAGAGCATCTTCCGATCACATGACTTTGTGTTTAAAGTGGTTTTTCACTGGCAGCCGTGCCTTTAATTCCAGTTTTATGAAGTTCGGTACAGTCGTGTGAAGGCAGCGCCTCAAACTTTCCTTGCTTTATATATTTGCCTTTTTTTATTTTATATAAGCATCTTCTTCATAGGTCGACCAGAATTGCTCTGACTCCAGATTTGTCTTCCTGTCTTCATGCATTCAAGCCATTTTTCATGTCTGTCTTTCAGCTGGATCAGCTGGTGATCGACTCCGCAAAAGAGAGGAAAGACATGGAGATGAAACACTCGACTATTCAGCAGAAGGTACAAGAGCTCCTCCAAACATTAATAACCCCCACACAATGTAGGGCCAATCAGAAAATATTAGTTTTTTCGAGCGACAGATGATGAGCGCACTGATAAACTGAAACCAAGCTACAAAATAATGTTGTTAATGCTTTTTGAAACCCAATGTCCTTCCCTACTCCGCTCTCTTTGGGTTTGACCCTACAAAACGGTCTAAAGTACACAAAGTGAAGCTCTTGTCTGTTGTGCTGTGCCCTGCTTTATGAATAAAGCAATAAAGTTGCTGTTATCACAGCAGAACAGTTCATCTTTTAGTATTAAGGCCGGGCATGATGGGAGATTTGAAGTGAATCCTCACATATGTCAAGTTCGTTTTATGTAGTTGATGCCAATTCTGCTGAAATTTGATTATTTTTACCGTAAATTACCCCTAAAGGTGTGGTGATACTTATGGAATCAAATCTGATTCAACAAAACTGAGCCCAGTTAGAAATCCATGTGGCAAGTTTTTCTGCAGGTTCGAGAATTCTGAGGGACTTGTGATGGAAAAAAATGAATGAAAAAGAAATTAGCAGTGTGGATTTCGACACACTGGTTTATTTATTTTTTTATTGATTTTTTGAAAATTGTACAGTTTCCCCATAAAGATCAGCTTGGTTTTGAAGTGATCTTGATATAGAGGTGTGGGATATTTATTGTTTATGATAATGTCGTAATTGTTGTTTTAATAATGTGCAAGTTGCCAGTACGCAAAAAACATTCATTGTGCAATAGCGCTTATTCGAATGCAGTTCAAATGTCCCGATACTGTAATTTAAGTTATAAAAATAATTCAGTGTATTAAAATATTTGCGCATCTTAGAGCAACACCGTGGTGTTTTGTTCGTAATGAATCAGTCGATGACTTGACGATCCATTGACAGCTGCGTACTTTATTTCTAAATGAATCAGCCTTTTTTCAGTGAATCATTCAATGACTCACACAGTAAGGCAGGGATTTGCTGCCACCTACTCTGCCTTACAAAGCAAAAAGGCAGTAACTACGCCGAGTGCAGAACTGAGAAAAATGACTTTAAAGTTATCCTGTCATCCAGCTTTTTGCAGTTACTGTACAAACGACTACCATTTTTCTACAAAACGACACACATTTGAGATAAGATATTGTTTCACATAACAAAGGATGCCTTGAATGTCATAAAAATGATGATAACTCATTTTTGACCAAAAATGCAGTCACTGCCTTTTTGCTTTGTAGGGCAGTACTGGCCATTTGAATCTTATTTATTTAGCCATAACAGACATGAACCAGCCAAGGTATCAGCATAAAAACACGCAAACACAACAAGTCAGCGATTATTCACAATATAAGTAAATCTAAAATGTTTTCATTTGCATATTGTATGTATGTTCATGTTACAAATATATACATGTAAATATGAATAAATATATAAACTGAAAATATATACCGTACATACACAAACATACATATAAATATATAAATGATCATACATGTAAATAGTTTTAAAAAATATACTGTATGTGTGTAATTGTACATGCATAATTGTTGGATGAATAGTCATAAAAATATATCCCTAAATATATGCGGGTGTGTGCATTTATATATAAACATAATATACATTTTTATATAATATATAATACACACACAATATCCATTATGTAAACTATTTTGGATGTGATTAATCACTAACACTAGTTTTATGATAATAAAGGCAGAAATAAATCTTAAATAAGCAAAATATTGTTTAATTGCTATAATTATTTGTCAATATCGCAGCGCAACGAGTCGTGCTTCGATAAACTCTAGACAAACATTTGCGATTCCGCATTAAAACACAGTTAAGTTAAATTAAAGTATATAGTATATCAATTGAAATGTCTTTGTTTAACATAATGTGTCTACATCTGCATCCCGGAGACGCTTCATAAAGCACTATATTAGTGTTTCTTCTTCCGTCACTCCGTAATGAGCGCTTGTTGTGATTCATGCGCTTGTGCCACAATCCAGCTTGTGACTCTGTCCCTCTGTTTTTATTTTCCTCCTAATCTCTTCTCTCTCTATCTCTGGCTGTATCAGCAGCTGTTAACCTGCTCTCTCTTCTTTTCTCACTGTTCATATGAGGCCGTGCTGCAGGTGAGTTTGAACGCTGCGTCAATCACCGCATTAAATACGCTCATTAAGCATGCACTTTCATGTCAGTATGTAGTGTAATCAAAGCGAAGGATTGTAAGTTAACTGTTAAAACCTGCTAGAAGTTAGTTAGTCGCTGTTGTATTTGTAGAAGAATGTGCTCCAAGGCGTGCAGTCGACAGTCTAAATGTTTAATGCTCTGCTGGGATTGGTGGCGCAGAGACACGAGCCACAGTTAATGAGTTCATTAATCGACCGCACACACACACATAGCTTTCCTGAAGGGGAGGAGCCAGCAGTAGATGCCAAGGCTTACACCAGACAGTCTGAAATTATACATGGCCGTACATAAACACATACAGTGAGTAGAGGCTCAGTGATGGTAGACCACTCTGACTGGACGGTCCCAGTAATGTTTGGAAGTTAGGTTCAGCGTCACTGCTGACTCACACGCACACACTGCTCTGTTCGGCATGAAGATCTTCAGCAGGTTTCACTATGTGTGGTATCTGGTGAGTCAGGCATGTTTTTATTGTTCACGTTCGGGCTCTTTTGACTTTAAGTGGTAATGAGGATGAATGTGTTTTGGGAGCTCAGTGTGACATCCTGAATACTGACGTTTTTCTGCATTTAGATTTCTGCTCATTGTCTCATGTGATGAGGTGTTTGGTTTGCTGAGAATGGTGTGGTTTGTTTTTATGTAGCGTTGTTTTATCGAACTTATCTTATCAAACATCATTTCATCATTTTTATTCATTTTTTTAATAATGATAATTGGTCCATGTAAATACATATTTGTTTTGTTTTGATCAAATTCAATGGCTGGTAACAGCTTGAATGAGTATCATTTTAATGGTTTAAAACAAATAAAGAAGTCTGATAAAATAGAGAAAAGAGATTAGATTTTTTTTATTATTACTATTTTTATTTATTTATTTATTTTGAAGAATAATGTCAGTTTAATAACTCCAAGAATGTCGGGATTTTAACCATCAAGATGTTTATTTATTAATTTTTTTAATGCACATAATTTCTTGTTCCATTGTCATTTAATGTTGAGATATTTTTAGGCAAGTGAATAATTGTCTTTAAAATTTTTGTTATAATCATCATGGTTATAAACCTTGACATTTTTCCTTTTTTTTTTTTCATAAATTTTTAATCATGCTTATCTCATAATTGATCAAATTCTAGTTAAGGATTATTTGAAAATATTTAAGAATTTCAATCTTTTAATGAGACTTTTTACAACAATTATGAAAAATTGAAAACGTGTTTATACAAGATTACGGCTACAGTAAAAAAACACAATCTTCGGGTCACTGACCCTAAATCTTATGCCACTATAAGTATTTATAGTATTCTGTATTTATGATCTAAAGGAAAGAAAGGTTGCTCTGTTGTTTTAATAACAGGTGTAGCCCCATTCTTTGGTCCTGGCACACTACATGTATGAAGCGGCCCGGCTCTCGTATCAGCTCATGGCTGCTTGATCAGGTTACAGAGAAATGGAAACCAGATCTGCTTTTTAATAACAGTTGGTGTCGTCGTGTTGCTCGCCGGACTGTAAACATACAAGTGATGGTCACACTTAAGGTCATGATTGGTTTGACCTTATCACTTTGGATAGTCATTTAGTTTATTTATTTTAATTTTTTTTTTAATTGGTCCCTAAAATAACCCAGTTTTTTAGTGTTCACACTGTTACTGGTCGTGAAAGTGTACTCGGATCTGGTTTCAGCACACTTCAGATTTCAGTCCACTTTCCGTTTACACTGCAGATTTTTGTAACGGAGCGTAAACCCTCTTAATTCTAATATTAAATCTTAATATTTATCTTTTACTGATATTTATTTGTGTATTTCAACTACAATTGTGCAGTGTAATGTGCAACATTAATTAAGCTGTCTACATAAACTACATAACTGAAATATGAAATTTGTTTCTTTGTGTGATTTACAATTATATTGTTGGTACTGTAGCACTGTACCATATGATCCAATTTGTTAGCTTATTTGCAAAGAAAATGCATTAGATATCATGAACTAACAGCGATTTTTACAGCTTTTATTAATCTAAATTCACGCAAATTTATATATTTGCAATTTTAAAAAATAATATATTTTTATATGTGTATATAATCCATTTAGAGTTCACATTTTATATACAAAAACACATTTAACTTAATTTGGATGAGACTAATTGTTATCTATCCTTGATGGCAAAGTAATATTTAAAGCAAAATATAGAATATTTAATGCAAAATTCATGCTAAGTCCTCAACCCCCTGAAATGAACAAAAGCTGCCGTTGTTTGAGTTTTATGTTAGTCACTTTGAATCAAATGTCGGTAACACTTCAGAATAGGGGTCAGATAATGCATTAGTTAAGCATTAATTAATGGATAATTTGTTCACAATTAAGCATTAGTTGAGCATAAACACACTAGTAATTAATGATTAACTTAACATTTTAATCATTAATTAGTAGTGTGTTTTTGATGAACTAATGCTTAATTGTGAACAAATTAACCATTAATTAATGCTTAACTAATGCATTATTCTGACCCCCTATTCTGAAGTGTTACCCAAATGTCTGTTAAGCAGTAAGTTGGTTGACTGCGAGTCTTACGGTTTGTGAGTTGTGCTCTCTGCTGTATGCCGGAAATGTGATGTAAGATCTATTAGTAGTGCGGTCTAGAGTAGATCAGACTGGATTCCCGCAGCATGCAGGTCAGCCTGTAAACTAACCTCCTCTACTAGTATGTCACTCTTATCTGTCTTCAGCTGCTTGAGGTTTCACAGACAAAAATGCAGGATCCAGTGACGCTCTAGTGTTACCGGGGCTCTGCTAGTCTGAGCTCAGCCAGGCTTGACTTAACTAGTCTGAGCTCAGCCGAGATCACATGACATCTACAGGAAGCGGGGATCTTAGATTGTTCTCGAGGTGAACAAGAACCAGTGGCCAGAGCAGCATATCATGATTTCTTGCAGTACTGTGATATTAAGCCCACTGCGCTAGGGCTGGGTAAATCATATCCGTAACACTTTAGAATAAGTAACGCTTGTTAACTATAAACTATGACTTTTCCCTCAATAAATTCTTAATTAGTAGTTAGTGCGGTAGTTGTTAAGTTTGAGTATGATTAGGGATGCATGTAGAATAAGTTTGTGAAGAATAAGACATTAATATATGCTTAATTAACACTTATAAATGGTTAATATTCTTGTAATATGCATGCTAATGAGCAACTAATAGGCATAACATCAGAAAGGAGTGATGAAAATGCCAAATTTCAAATATTAATCCCTTAAAAAAATGTTTTACGCTTGCTTGAGGTGGTTTTTGACTTGTGCGAAATAATGTAAGAGAAACACGTTTGCTGAATAAATGCATCCATTCATGGCAAAAAAAGTCATGTGACGCGATTGGGATGACAAAAGCGGACAAACATGTTGTCAAAGAAACTTATCTTCTAAAGAGCACAAAAAGAGAGCTTTTGACGAATGTTCATGCTCCTCCGTTCTGTATTAAAACAAAGAAAACATCATAAAAGCAGTTTGCTATAATCAAAAAAAATTCGGTAGCGTTGCGCTCGGTCCGATTTATTGTTTGGTCATATGACGCTCAAGAACAAAGGATGTTTGGTGGCAATACTGTCAAATGACATTGACTTCAGTAATTTCAGTAAATTCTTTTTGGTTTTTAAAAAAAAAATTAAGCCGTATGAGTTTGAATTTCATTCAGATATATATATATATTTTTAAAAAGCCTTTAAAGGAATAGTTCACTCCAAAATCTAAATCCTTCGATTACTCATTTTGTCCCAAACCTGCATACGTTTCTTTGTTGAACAAAAAACCGAACACTTCCACTGTTTGATTACCAGCATTCTTTAAAATATCTTTTTATGCTCAACATAATAACGAAACTCATGAGATGAGGACATCAGAGTGAGTAAATGAGGGGATTTTCATTTTGTGGTGAATTGTCCCTTTAAATGAAATGTAAACAAAGATGTAGAATGATAACCAGAAGATTGTAGGTTTGAATCCTACAGTAATTGAAGTTTTAACAGATCTGACACTTGCAAGAGTAATGTTCTTCTTGTGGTCTTGCCTTGAAGGTTGGTTGTAATGTTTGTTGTAGCCAAGCTTTTATCATCCACGTGTCGTCCATCAGCAAAACTTTGGCTTCTGTGTTGAGTGTTGCATGTGGATTTAATGTTGACTAATGATTACTGTATTAAGATCTGAAAAGCTCAGTTCAACTCTTTGTGTCATGCTCAGGACTTCTCAAATGATGACACCAAGCTGGAATACAACGTGGATGCAGATAATGGGATCGTCATGGAGGGATATCTCTTCAAGAGAGCCAGCAATGCCTTTAAAACCTGGAACAGGTCCGAGACAAGACTTCTGAGACACATCAACACTGTGGACAATACCTGGAATACCCAATATGTGGAATCATACTGTGTCCACTTGTGTAAAAGTGGACTAAATTTTTATTGTCGCTAACTGCGTTTTCTTTGCAGGCGGTGGTTCTCGATTCAGAACAATCAGCTAGTTTACCAAAAGAAATTTAAGGTAAGTAAAAGAAGAACAACACTAATTTCTAACTCCAGCTGTGTGTTTTAGCACTCATTTCAGCATTTTATTTCAGGATAACCCTACGGTTGTGGTGGAGGACTTGCGGTTATGCACTGTCAAACACTGCGAGGACATCGAGCGCAGATTCTGCTTCGAAGTGGTTTCTCCAACAAAGTGAGCTGAAGCACACAATTTTAATTCTCTTATCAGTTATGACTAGTTGCGTTCACTATTTGAACACATTCGTTTAAATGCGCACGCTTTTTTTGTTAATTTAAACGGTAAAGTGTAATTTATGTGTCGCAATTATCAATTGTTGTCTGCTTTGAAAAAAACTTTCTTGGAAACCTCGCAGAAAAAAGGCTGGTTGGCTGGGAGACCAGTCTGGTCTTAGCTGGTTTAAGCTGGGAGACCAGCTGGGACGACCAACTAAAACCAGCTATTTCCAGCTAAAAGCAGCCAACCAGCCTAAGCTGGTTTTAGCCGTTTTTTTCAGCAGGGAAGACATTTCTGGTCATATATAAAATGCAAAACGTGTATTCATGTTGGTGTTGCATTAGTTACAAATGTTACATAACTTGTAACTAGTATTTTTGTGCAATTAGTGTATTTGTATCAATATATTGTATCAAACTATGTTTTTAAGATCATTAAGAGCTGGGGTGTGAAAACTTTTGAACGACATGGAGATGTGATAATTTTTTTCTTGTTTTGCCTAAATATCATGTTTTTTTTCATATAGTACTGCCCTTTAGAGGCTACAGAAGATAGTTACATGTTTCCCAGAAGACAAAATAAGTTCAATTTACCCCATCCTCAAATTCAAAAGCTTTCCTCCATCTCACAGTTCATGCCTAAAATGATTTATTGATATGTTACTGGGAAAACAAGACAAATTACAGAAGAATATGGTAATCATTTTTCAGTGCACATGTAATGCTGTGCTTATGATGGATGCTTTTTGTGTTGAAGGAGCTGTATGATGCAAGCGGACTCAGAAAAGCTCCGGCAGGCCTGGATCAAAGCCGTCCAAAACAGCATCGCCACAGCCTTCAGAGACAAGGCAGAGGACGCCGAGGTAGCGCCGCTTTTCTCTCATCCAGCTAGCCTTGCTAACAGCTAACCTTACTAACAAAGTGCTGTGTTTGTCAGAAGATGGACAGGAAGTCGTCCCCGTCGACGAGCAGCCTGGAATCGGCCGGCGAGGTGAAGGAGAAGAGTCTGAAGGGCGACAGCGCGCTGCAGAGGGTCATGGCCATCGGCGGGAACAGCGTCTGCTGCGACTGCGGTCAGCCGGAGCCGTGCTGGGCCAGCATCAACCTGGGCATCACGCTCTGCATCCAGTGCTCAGGCATTCACAGGTGTGTGTGTGTGTGAAGATGGCAGACAGTGTGTGTTGTGTGCTTTAATAACAGAGCTGGGTTTATTTTTTGTTTATTGCTCAGGAGTCTTGGCGTTCATTTCTCGAAGGTCAGGTCTCTGACGCTGGACACGTGGGAGCCTGAGCTGCTCAAGGTGAGTTGTGATGAACATACGGATGCACAGATGGTGGTTGAGCAAACAAACATCTGTCCAGATGCTGCCATCCTTCGGAAAACAGCAGCAGCACTTTCATCTCCTAATCATCTTGTAGAGAGGCTTTTCTGTCACGCTGAGGGCCGATGTAGCGAGTTTTGTTTTGCTGTTCGGATATCTCCTTCATTTGTGACCTTGGGCCCCAAAACCAGTCAGAAGTGTCACAATTATACTGAAAGCTGCATGAATAAGCTTTCCATAGATGTATGGTTTGTTGGGATAGGATAATATTTGGCTGAGATACAACTATATGAAGTTCTGGAATCTGAGGGTGCAGAAACATCAAAAATCCCCTTTAAAGTTGTCTAAATTAGATTCTTAGCAATGCATATTACTAGTTTTGATATATTTGTGGTAGGAAATTTGCAAAATATCTTCATGGAACTTGATCTTTACTTAATACCCTAATGGTTTTTGTCATAAAAAGAGAAATAAATCACCATGCAATGTATTTTTGGCCTTTGCTATAAATATACCCCAGCGACTTAAGACTGGTTCTGTGCTGCAGGGTCTCATTTGAGAAACAGATCCGTTCTTTTGTTTGAATTAATAATGCGGTTACTTTTTGTATAGCTGATGTGTGAGCTGGGAAATGGTGTCATAAATCAAATCTACGAGGCTCGACGAGAAGAGTTAGGAGCCAGGAAGCCACAACCAGGTGATCCCAGGTATTGCACAGGAATTCAATTTTGTTTAATTTTCATTTTTTAGTTCCTAAATAAATAAATGTAAATTTTAATACGTAATTAGAAATGAATGGTTTTATTCACCTGCCGCCCTAAAACAGCTATCGTTCTTAAATGTTTAATAACCACTAATCCTATCTGAATGCTTTAAAGAAGTGGCATGAAGCAGAGATATGGAAGTAGAAAAGCCAAGGTCGTGTTTTTACATGATCCGTGAAGCACTGAGTAGATCTTGTGTGTGTCGTCCCAGGCATGAGGTGGAGGCCTACATCAAAGCCAAGTACGTGGAGCGCAGGTTTGTTGAGAGACGCTCTGAAGAGCAGATCAGACAGAAGGTGATCTCTCTGAG
The DNA here is from genome assembly GCA_032361065.1 of Enteromius trimaculatus. Classification (NCBI taxonomy): domain Eukaryota; kingdom Metazoa; phylum Chordata; class Actinopteri; order Cypriniformes; family Cyprinidae; genus Enteromius; species Enteromius trimaculatus. The sequence continues at coordinate 11,909,742 of JAUMHP010000079.1, read as the reverse complement.
CAGACAGGACAAGTGTCTCAGCAGCGGCTGCTCGGACCCTCGAGCTGTGAGAGGACCATCGGTGCCTGCAGCAGCTGCATCTTCCTCAGGTGAGAGCAGCGTCCCTGTCTGCTGCCTCTGCCCTTTAACCCCCTGCTCGTGTCCCGTGAGAGGACGGGTCTGACCGTGTGTTTCTGCTCCTCTCTGTGTCTGTGTGTGTCTTCCTAACGCTGCTCTGGCCTTTTGTGTTGCTGAAGCCAACCACGAGTCTCTCTTCTGTGTAGATGAGCTCGATTCCCTCTTCTCCTACTTTAACTCCTCCGCCAAGCCCTGCTGTCGTAAGTACAGCTCTGTGTGTGTGTGTCCCGTCAAACTCACTGCTGCCTTGCTCTCGCTTCACCTTTTCAGAATCTGACTTGAGTACAGGGTAATTATAGTAACATCATTTATAGTTTTCATTTGATTTAGCTTTTTTTTTTTTACTAAATAAAAATAAAATATAAAAAAAAACATGTATAGACATTTAAAAACAACAAAACTAAAATAAGAATAAATTAATACAAATGGCAAAAACTCAAAAGTAAAACTTTAACATAAATAACATGAAAGCAAAAAATCAATAAAAATATAATAATAGTATTTTAACTTTGTTTTTCTTTTTGATTGATTCAATAATTGATCGATTTAATGATAGTTTTTGTTTTGTGTGGTGTTTTTAGCTTTTTGCCTTCTTTGATTTTCTTTATTTTATTTTATTTTTCTTTGATTTTCTTTTTGTTTAATTTTTGCTTTTTGTTTTATTATTTGTTGTTTTTCTTATGTAGTTGTTTGCTTTATTTTGTATTTATTTGTTTGTATGTTTTGTTGTTCTCCTTTGTTTTGCTATCTTTTTTGTCAAACCACTACAACTAGTCGTACACAACAGGTTATATAATAGGTGCTTTATCTTCAAATAATAAATTGGCCTGGTTTTATTGTATGATTCCTCAGTGCATGCAACATTTTAATTCATCACATTACAGAATTATTATAAATTAGAAAGGCTGTTTTATCTTGATCTTTTTTTAAAATATCAAAATATAATAGCATCTCGATGCTAAAAAAAACATTGAATGTCAGGAAGAGGACTAATGAATAGCAATTGTATGAAATTATAAAACAAATATTTTTGACAAAATAATATATTTTTATAAATTATATTATGCTTAATTATGAACATAACTAATGACTCATTTTGACTAATTGTGTCTATTTATTGCCATTCATATATTTAGGTTATAAAGGTTATTTAAGTTATAAGTTATATTTAGGTTATTTAACAATAAATTATTTCACTTTGAAAAAATACATTTGTATGTTGATACATTTCTTTAACTGATTAGATGTGTTTCTTAAAAACTAAATGAAACACTAATATTTCAGATAATTACAGCCATAAAACAGATTTAAAATTTCCCATAAGTACAGAACATCCACACACTTATTAGCCGTGCAAATGTAGCGCAATTAAAAACTGCTACTTTTAGCAGTTATTGGTCTTCTTTGACTGTTGTTCCAATTCTCCTTAGTAAAATTACCATTTTGCTGATTGCTAAATCAAGTTCATTTTCACGTCAAATGTAGTTGTAAATTGATTTAAAATGGTGAATTTTGCTCAAACAACACCCTGCTGGCTTTCATGGTCTCTCCGTCACTCAGCACCCTCTCATACATTTCCACTGTCTTCCATTGTTGATGTGTATTTCCATTAGAGATGCACTGAATGTTTAGCAACTGGCATTATTCGGCAGAAAATAGCAAAACAAAAAAGCTATTTCAGTGTTCAGCCGAATACACGAAAAGACTGAAAGAATTGTGACGCGGTTATTTTATTTGGGCTGTTTAATTTATGCGATAGTAAAGAAACAAAATTGGAGGGAAAATGCGGTGAGTATTCTGGCAGTTAAAAAAAAAATAAAAAAATCGTTTTCAGCTTCGGCCAAGAATTTCTGTGCATCTCTAATTTCCATTGATGCGTTTTGGGATGATTTGCACTAGGGGTGTAACGGTACACGTATTCGCAATAAACATTTTCAATATGGGTCTTTTGGTTCGGTACGAACGTGTACCGAACAAATCATTAATTTTTTCCATGAAAAGCTGACTACAGGTCGACCCAAGGTCAAAAAACACGTTCAGTGTCTTATAATATGTATTTATTTTGACTTCATTGGTTGAACGACTACCAAACGTATTTATTTGTAGCGTTAATCTGGACAACTTTATACACGGTGCACTTTCAGATAGAAAACTTCGCAGGATGTTTTCATTCACTTAGAGCTGTTACACAACGCATGATAGATTATTTTCACAAATCCATAATCGTGGGCACTTTAAACTGTATCGCGCGCAATTTACGTTTGCAATACAATTTATATACAATTTTTAATGTGAGTGTTGATGATTATAGTTAAAAATAAATAGATTAAAATGGCTCACTATAGTTTAGAGGCCATATACTGAAGTAGATTTTTGATTTATTCAATTTGTTCAGCAAGCCGTTGTTTATTAAATAGTAAAAAAGCAGTTTTTGTTCCCTCCTGCTACACCGAAACCGAACTGTGACGTCAACTCCGAGTCGCATACTAAACCGTCATGCCAGTGTGGCATTACTCTCCTAGTTTGCACGCTGTATCACAGGAGTGTGTGTGTGTGTGTTTGACAGTGAAGAGTCCAGAAGGTGATGTGCAGAAGCTGTCAGACGGGAGCCGAGAGACGGAGGCTCAGAACGACGCAGGTCAGTCCGCTCTCACGGCTGAAGATGTCCTGAGGTCTGCTCTGCCCCTGACTCTGAGCGTGTGTTGTTCTGCTTCAGACACATGCTCTGGCTCAGCTCCGGGGGCCTCCTGTGAGCCGGGCATGCAGCTGTACTGGGCCTCTTTCTGCCGCAGCCTGCCGGACATGGCCGAGGCGCTCGCTCACGGAGCAGCTGTCAACTGGAGCAACACCCACGAGCAGAACATGACACCCCTCATCATGGCCGTTCACGGGGTGAGCCTCACAAAGATGCTGGTGTTTCTAGTTTATAGGGACTCTCCATAGGCATTATGTTTTGTGCAGTATATCATCCTACACCTACCCCTTACAGGAAACTACAGGCGTTTTTAGATTTCCTAAAGAACATAATTGAGTATGTTTTAAACCTTTTGAATCACAGGGACATTGGCAGTGTCCTCATCAACCACCTTCAAACTGCAGTATCTTTAATGACATACCCATGTTATTAAACCAATTCAACTGTCCTCATAAACCACAAATACCAACACACACAGCGTTGAGACTCTAAAGGAAATATCTTTAGGAAGTACTACTCATGTTTTTTTAGTTTGTGTTTGGGGTTGTTTTTTTGTTGTTGGGTTTTTTAATGTGTTTTTAGTGGTTTGTTTGTTTTTGTCTGTTGTTTTTGTTTTCTTTTGTTATAAT
>JAUMHP010000079.1:11882607-11901921 GCA_032361065.1 Enteromius trimaculatus | reverse complement strand
AGTGTGTGTATAATGTCATGGTTACTACAACGTAAACAGAGACCCCGTTTATTATACACACACACACTACATGCTTAAGTCGTCTCCCGTGAGGGGGGTTGCCATGTTTGCAATAGGCTCAGCTCCGTGGCAGAGGCTGATGTCATCTAAACACTACGCTTTCTCTCTCAAACGCGGCAGGCGTTCAGTTGCTCGTGACTGGGTGACCTCATACCCCTGCCAGCTGTTCACTGACTCACCTTTTCATATCATGCACTTTTAGAAACCGAGAACATTACCCATCACACTGCTTCAGGAAATTTATTTAGAGGCATTTTAAAAGTAGGCTCAAGTCATGCATTGTGGTTCTTGCTAAAGCCAAAGTGAATGGTGACCCTTAGATTCGGTGCTTCTGGGAAGTCATTCAAGTAATGTAGGTGTCAGGCACTAAAATTGTTGTAAGTGACAGTTTGTCAAACAGTTATAATGAGAAATTTCATCTGTCAGATGACTGAAAATTCATAGTCATACGGTTAGATATTAAACTAAATTGAAACCTAATAGCAGCTTTTTCTCAAAAACTCCTGTCGTCACATGCACACAATGACTCTTGGGATAGTCTGGGCTGTGAAGGAGCCATCTGTTAAATCATTAATGGCTCATGAAACTCAAGATGCATTTCACGGCCGTATTTGAAGCAGCCTTTGTTGCTGCATTTGGTCTTGAATAGTGACGCAGCTATAGATTATGTAGACCAGTGGTTCCTGGTTCTGGAGGACTAGGACCAACAACACGGCCCATTTTAGAAGTCTATCTAATCCAACCCACCTGATTCGACCCATCAGCTCATTAGTAAAGACTCCAAGACTGTAAATGTGTTAGAGAGACCAGGACTTGGGCCTCAGATGTAGACCTTCAGTTTCAACTCTGTCCCGAACACTTACAGGTACGTTTGATTAAGGTTTCAGCTGAACAGTGTTGGCTGCTGCTGATGTAGACTGATGTAGTGAGCTCCACTTAGCTCTGCAACTATTCAAGATACTGTAAAACTTGTCCAGTCCTATTTCTGGAGGCTCCAACACACCTACCTGGAACCATCTAGTGATCCTGAAGACATAGGTTATTTGGTTCATGCATGTTTAATTAAGGCTGGAGACAAACTCTCCTGAAAGGTGACCCTCCAGGAGCAGGACTGTCTTAAAGAATACTCAGAATGTTTCGCACCTACAACACACATTACTATACTGATGCACAAACGCGGATATGTTCTACATTCAAGCTTGCGCAGTATTAACGTTAACTCACTCTTCAGAATCTTCTGTAATCCTCTGCAAACTTTGCCAGGGCTCAATCGATTCTTGTAGTGTCCTCGGCAGTGGTGGAAAGAGTACTTACAATTTGTACACAATTTCATCTACTCTTACAGTGCACCTAATGTCTGTTCCATGTAGTGATGCAGTCAGACAGATTAGGATATTTATATGTACAAACAACCTGATCTCACGGCGATTCGTACGTATTTTACGAGGTGGCTAATTCGTATGAATTTGTACGAATGACCTAAACATAACCCCGCCCCTAAACCTACCCATCACGTGATTTTAGACAAATCGTACGAAATCGTACGAGTGAGGTCGTACCAATTAGTATTAGTATTGGCACAAATTTTGCACCTCGTACGAATATGTACGAATTGCTCGTGAGACTGTGTTGGTACAAATCATACAAATACCCGATTACAAAACATTTCTAGCATATTTACAAAGAAATAAAAAAATACCAATTAAAAATTTAATTAAACAAATGTATCAATTAAAAATGTGCACGTACTTGGTAACGGACTATGATTTAAAAGTAACGAAGTAGATTATTTTGCTAAATTTGTACAGCTTAAAAATATATTCAAAAAAGTACAAGTACGCGAAAAAAACTACTTAATTACAGTAAGACGAGTAGTTGTAATTCGTTAGTTCCTCCACACTGGTCCTCGGTAATGCTCGACAAACTTCGACAGTTGGTTGAACCGCTCATTCATCTATTTCTGAGTTGGACGTGCTACCTTGGCTATGTGTCTCGCGTCATCCACCCGGAACAAAATTCAGTTTGTTTGTGAACCGGCTCGATCGGTTACTTCCTGAGAACCGTCTCAAAAAAACAATTCAAGAACCTAACATCACTACTCAGCGGTACAGTGGCTATGTGGGACTCGAATTGCCCGTCCCTGTTCTAAACCATCACAAGAGGTTTCATCCTACATGATTATTCAATTATTTGCTTTCAATTATTTGCTTTCAATTATTGGTTTCTGTCAGATGTGTACCGTTTTAAATGGCTACAACTGTGGCATGGAGGATCTTGGTGCTGGCCTCTAGTGATCTGGAGTCAAATAACTGATCACAGACAGGGTGACCCATTTGTCTGGTGTGCCATCATTTCTGATATGGCTGAACTGGTGCACTGCATTGAGTGCTTCGTAAAATCGAACATTAACCGTGGCCTGGGTGAGCGCTTTAAACAAATCAAGCAATGTGAAACGGTTTTAAAGTGCATGAGAGTAACCTTTATGAAATAGTGTCATCATTTCCATGTGGCGATTGGTCAGATGATAAAGTCATTTCATTCAAGCTAGCGCCTAGTGTCTTCCGGGCATCCATCCTTGCTCTGCGGCGGAGAGGAAATCTGCGGTTGGCTTCCAGCAGAGAGACAAAGAGCCACTGCTTGAGTCCTTTTCCCTCCATAAAAAAATACATTTGCACAAAAGCAAAGAAGGCAAGCTCCATTAATGTTAGTATCCAACCCTCATCCTGACAAGCTGTCCTCAAGAGTTCTAGGAAAGTTGACTGTTATTTTATACCTTTCCATACTTGTAAAAACGCAAAAGCTACGACATTAGACTGGTAGCTAATGCTTCAAATCTGAAACACAAGAAGCCAAACTCTGTCATAGCCTACTTAACATTAACATCAAGTGGAAAGTGTAGGAGCCAACCACAACCACTTTCACGGCCCACATTTGTTCTACCTCTCTGCTTAATGATTTCTGTGCCTAATGAACTGAAGTCTTCCGTCTTCTTTCCAGAAGTTGACCATTCAGGATTGACTCATGAGTTCACATTCAAAAAATCACTAGCATGCAAGCGTGGAGAATCTAAACGGTCTTTGTGGGATTGTTCCTTTGTAATGATGAATGAAAGAGAGTTGTCAGCAACATACTTTCACACTACAATCGTCCACATAATGGCTGGAAAATTGTGGATGTTCGTTGCCCCATACCTTCCACTTTGCCAACTCGCTCGCATTGCTTTTCTATTACTTTATTCACACTTCCCAGAATAGGGAGGCCCTTGTAGATGCTCTCTCCAGTGGAGACACTTTTAAGAGCAGAGTCCCAAGGGTGTCGTCTACTACACCTCAGTGCTTCTCCAACGAATGGCTGGAAAATCCACTGAATCCGTGACAGTGAATCTGGCTTCCAGCTGTGCTCAAAGAGAGAACTCAGGCTAGCCCAGACCCTGACCAACACAAGAATCCTCTGTTGTGGAGGTTAATTCAATCAACATACTGCCTGAGAGTCTGTCGGTGTCCAAACTTTCTGGGCACGGTTTGCTCTGAAAGTGTTTATTTTATTCGAGAAACACTGGACACAGAGACCCAATGAAACACATTACGAAAGCAACTGGAAGCTCTTTTGTGGTCAAACCCTAAACAAAGCAACTATTTTTCAGTCACCACAACAAACAATGAATTTTATAGATCCTTGTAATGTTCTACACTTTTCTATAACTATAAAAATATATTTTTAAAAAATGCACACGCTTACCTTTTTAAATCAAGTACCTTGTGCTCTTCCCATCAGTTAGTTGCATTACTAATCATTTGAAATAGAAATTAAATAAAATTGATAGAAAATTGATTTAAATATGAATTATTCCCCTCAAATTCATCAATATAAAAGATTAGGCCTTGTGGTCACCTGGCAAAAACCTACTTCTTTATGATGCGATATCGTAAAAAGAATTTGGGAATCTGCATTAAAAAATAATGGCTTAGTCAACGATATTATGCAGCGCCTGAAAAGCACTGCTTAAGGAAAATCTTTAGTCATTTTTAAGCGAGATGCTAGCGGTCTAATCGGATTCAATGATCTATGCTAAGCTAAAGCTAAAAGAGCTACCGCCAGACCCAGAGATGAAATGTATTCTAAATTTGTAAAACTCAACTCTTTAACTAAAGGGGTTAGAAAATGAGCCTATTTACAAAAAAGGTGGCGTGTTCCATTCTTACTGAACTAGGGAGAAAACTGAGGAGGACTGCCCGCTAACACATGCTTATCAGCTAGGTTCATCTCTTGTATAAACTCAATTCCTTTGGCGTAGTTCATGGGATGTGGGCACTGTATGCAATCCTGGTCACACAACAGTTTACTGTCAAACAAGTCCTTATCGGGATGGTTTGAAATGACTTCATTTGTGGTTGAGACTTTTTAAACTTGCCATCTTCCGTTGTCTGTTATTAAACTAATATTATTGTTATAAAAGTCAGGCCTTCCCAACGAACAGATTGCAGTTCCAACTGATGCCGCTAGTAATTTGATTTCGTGGTTTCATATTGTCACTGTTACCATTCCCATTGGTCCGACCCTTGTCTTCCATTACAGCATAGTATTTATGATGTTCCGCAATACTTGCCAACATCCACAAATTCCCTGACTCCTGAGGAATCATAACAGTCATCCCTGTCCCCAGTTCAAATGGCCAGCCAAGCATGTCCATCACTGCACCCAGCAAGTACAACAAACAGAAGGCTCTCAACCACCTCCAGTGCCTGGACACCCATCATAAACGTCTCTCCACCACCAATCCGGCCAGTGTGCTGACTGACCGAACTAAAGAGGTTCGCTCTTGCCATCCGTTCTATCATCAGTGCGGCTTCAACAGACTGTGACTACACGGCAAAAAGCGATGGAGGTATTTGTTCACCAACAATCGTATTTGGGCAGGACGCACCATTCTGGCGTGTTCGCTTTGACCCTTTAGGGTCATATCAAGACAAGTCTCTGTTTCCTTGGTAGACATATCACCTTTTATGGTCACATATTTAAAAAACTGGCAATAAAGGAAAGATGTTGAAATATAATAAAGTGTAATGTAGTGGTTTCATCTGCTTGTGCTATGACGTTGACCCACAGTTCTTCTAAATGCAGTCCATTAAGAGAAGTCGATGACGACTGGGGTCTGTGTTGCAAAGTCCTTAAAAGAACTATGTAATACTTTTTCTTATTTAGAAAACAAACTAATTTGCTTTTTAATTAAAGGTTGATATCCTAGACTTCCTGTAATGATAAAGAAATACCATGACCACGATTCCAAGGAAATATGATATAATGGGTTTCTTTCTGGAACTGTGCCAGTTTTCCTGAAGTCAAAGTACAAAGTATCCCACCCACTTTGTAAAGAAATACGGGAAATTAGCGCCTTGACAAAAAATCTTTTCCTTTTAGGGGATATAGTGAATAGTCAGGGAAAAAGCGTGACTAAATGCTTCCTCCTGTCAGTTTAGGCTCTGACTACATACCATTAGGAGCCACTTGGCACTTTCTGTAGAAAGCACCTTGTGATATACAGTTTGTGAAGAAAAATGTGGCTCGTTTATTTTTGAAGAAACTACTGTCACTATGACTGATGGGGTTTCTCACACGATGACGTGAGTGAAATGATGTGTCTTTCCTCCAGACATCACTCAACCGTATTTTGTAAATTGATTTAACAAGATATTATCTACAGTGAGTAGATGACCTTGGGAAAAATTTTTACCTCATCTTAATACAAAGTTTTGTATCTTTACTCTTTCATCTTATATATACCGTTGGAAATGGTATAGCATGGGGCTGGAGGGCCAGTGTCCTGCAGAGTTTAGCTTCAACTTGCTTTAACACACCTGAATGGAAGTTTCTAACATGCCTAGTAAGAGCTTGGTTATCTGCTTCAGGTGTGTTCGATTAGGTTTGGAGCTAAACTCTGCAGGACACTGGCCCTCAATCACTGGTATACCATTTCTTCTCAAAAGCATTTCATGTCAACAACCCAACTTATGCAAAATAATTGACAATAAATAATCAAATAACAACAATACATATAAAGCATATTGCAGATCAACAACAATAAAAGCACCCAATCTCATGTTCAACATATATATTTTATTGTAATGACTGAAAACCATTGTGTAAAACATCCCTCAAGTGACCACGATAGGCCAAGTGGAGAAAACAACATAAAAAAAGGAAAAGGGGTGGGCATTTTGAGTAGACATGTAGCAATACATGCTGGGAACACAGAATTTATAACACCACCTGCAAAGAAAAAGAAAGAGATAAGCACATGAGCTTCATCACTAGATCACAAGTTTTATGCAAAAGTTTTGGCACCCCTATGAGGTTGCATAATATCTTTATAAGAAAAAAAATATGTGGGCACCCCTTTAATTTGTGGTGATTACCTCAAGTCACTAATTACTGATTACTTATCATAGAAATGTATTTTTAAGGTTGCTAGTTGTGTTTGTCCTCAATTCTATACTGGAAAGTTGCAAGACAGGGACCTCAAACTAATCCCTAAGATCATTTATTAATAGGAGGATACAAAGAAAAAAAAAAGATTTTTCGAGATTTTATAATGTCTGCATCAGCAAATGTGTAAAGCACTGATTTGGTTTTCAATGAGCCCATTATTGGCCTTCTACTGCCATCAAGTGGTTATAAATTGCAATTTCATACTAAACACTGTAAGTGTTACAACTACTATAGTGTTTTTTTTTGTCAAAACTGTTTGATTGACATCATTAATCCCGGAGGCAAAGTTGTTGAGAATGAGGAGATTTATGATATTTTATAAAGATAATAATCTGTAATTGAATTTATGAGGGATTTGAGGTCATTTACTCTGGAAATATTGTGCTTTTTGAAGTCTTTTTGAGTGATTCTAGTGCTACCTATAGTCTAAGCTCTATGAAACTTTGCAAGCTTGCTGAGACACATCTGTCACGTTTTAACCACGTTTTACAAGGTTTTGTGTTTTTGTTTAGGTTTAATAGGCTTTTTAGTATATGTGGCCACGCCCCTTTTTAAATAACCCTGTTATTGCTAACCAAAGTACAAAATTCTATATTTTTGAGACAATTACTAATCATATTGTGTGGTTGTGTGAAACACCACTTATTTACAGAGCAAAAAAAAAAAAAACTTTAGCGCCAACTAGTGGCCGATTTTAGGACCGTCAGTCAAACATACCCACCAAGTTTCATTCCCATTGACCTTTGTTAACCTTGTCTAATTGGTGCTAAATTCATTGGCCGATGGCGGCCATGTTTTTTGAGATATGCCAATGTCCTCATACTGACTTGTGCCAGTTTGGACCAAGTTGCTGCATACCAAATTTTAAGCCGATCGGACCAACTGTTGCCTAGTAATAGCTCTAATTTGTTGTTTTTGTTTTTATTATATCTTGTAGCACCCCCAAGTGGCAGAGCTACGCAATTTTTTTTATTTGACTAAAGTTAGAGCGTATACATCTTGCATACTGAGTTTGGTGAAGATACCTCATTCTATTCCAGAGTTATAGTCCAAATAACATTTGGCTATCATACACACCAAAATCAAAATTACATTTTTGATAATTATTGATATTCAATGTACAAATATGATTTCTGTACTGGTTTGGTTCCAATCGGGCGAAAAACCTATGACTAGGTTGTAAAAGTGGGTTGTGGATATAGTTCAATTTCGCGGGAAAACGGTGCATCCTACAGCGGAAATCGCAACTTTTGGGCTAATGCAAGGATGCGAAATTTTTTGAGTCTACGACTAACGGTTTACGAGCTACGGCCAAAAATGTCTGAGATTAGGCTCCGTTAGGCTTATTGGGCTGAGACTTTGATAGGTTCTCCCCAAATCTTTTCACCGAGTTTCAAGTCTTTAGGCCTTTCAGCGCTACGCACTTAAACCCCTAACAAAGAATGGTCACGGACAAACCACAAGGAACAAGACAATAGAAGGGTCTACTGCCAACAAGCAAAGCCATCTGATGTATGTATTGAGCGCTTTACATGGTGGGCTACTGTTCAATTCGGTGAAAGGTCCATCCTCCTATGGGCTGTATGACACAGGTACTGGAAACATTGTCAGAGTTGAGGTTCACATGCATTCCACTCAGTATTAGCAGATTCTTAAGAACAATGTTCAAGAATCAGCAAAGAGGCTGACGTTACACCAGGGTTGTTTGTTTTAGCCGGACAATGACCCAAGGCACTGTTCCAAATTTACCAAGGAATTCATTCACAGACAGAGATGTCCATGCTAGATGGCAATCAAACTGGAAGACATTTAGCATGAAAGAGTCAAAATACCTGCAGTCAGGACTCAGGGACCTATCAGTGGCTATAAGAAGCATCTACGGCTCTACTAAATACTGATGTGATTGTTCCGTTGGGGCGCCCAAACTTCTGCAGTAATTCATATTGCATTGTTTCTGTTGATTCAATAACTTTCATTTCAAAATTGAAATGTTGCTGTACCCATAAAGTATAAATTCTATCCAGTTGCAGCCTGTAAATTGAAACGATAATCACGAGGGGTGCCTAGACTTTTGCATTCAAATTGTAATGGAATTTCATTGAATTGGAATTTAAATATCTTTCTTAGTTTAGCATCTGCACATGAACAAAGAGAATAAAATTCATTCAAAATACAAAATATGTTCACTGAATACCTGTAAGGTGGCGTATCTCACTCGTCTATGTATTCGAAGGGTTCAGGGGCCTCGGGCTCCTGCTCTTCCTCCTCAATCTTAGGGCCATGAGCAGACACAGGCTCCACGAGCTCCTCCTCTTCCTCACTGGTGTCCTTCAAGATGATGATGCCACCCGTGTGTAACTGAGAGCGACAATGTGGACGAAAGGGGTTACTACATGGTGTGACAGTCCAACTACATACTTTCAGGCAAAACTAGTTGTCTAGATGTCTTATTTAAAGCAGTCATTTTTCAGAATTTGAAATTTGAAGTCACATTTAAAGTCTCCTAAATTGCAAAAAAACAAGCAGCTGGAGTCATGCCAGCTGACTTTAGAGCACTGAACTGCAGCTCTCAACGCTGTTTATTTAGAGCAGACATCTTCTCTCTGAAGAGTTTCTGTCACTGGCATTCATGAGTGGCTTTACAGATGAAAACTGTTGAACATTCACAGCAGGCTTAAATGAAAGCAGTGGGACTCACAGGTTTGAAGGGCTGGTATCTGCAGCTGTCAGGCATGGAGAGGACCTTGAGCTGGGCAGGCATGACACGTGCTGGGTTCTCCAACATCTGGAAGTTTGGCTCTGGCTCTTTTTTCTTTTCTTTTTCTTTCTCCTTTTCTTTTTCTTTTTCCTTTTCTTTCTCCTTCTCCTTCTCCTCGTCTTTCTTCTCTTTCTCTGCTTCTGCCTGTGTTTCCTGCATCAGATAAAGACCGAATCACTGGTGTTCTGAGATACATGACATGCTAAACGTTTCTGGAAGTCCTGTGGGACATGCATACCACTTCCATCTTTTCCTCTTCCTTCTCTTTCTTCTCCTTTTCCTTCTCCTTCTTCTTGGCTTTAGCCGTGATGGACAGAACGGCGGTGGAAACCTGACAGAAGAACAGCAGGACAAGTTACGGCAAGAAATCTAGAACATTGGTTTTTGGTATCAAGTTTTGACAAGCCAGGTGAGAGTTCATGACACAAGGGTAAAAACAGACCTTCTCTTTTTCCTTCTCCTTTGGCACTTCCAAGGGTGGAGGGTAAGCAAAGGTGGAGGGCTTGCAGTTGGATCGATACTGCACCTTCGGCATCTGTTAACAGGACAGAATGTGTTCATTTAAAATTGAAAAGTATAGAATTAAAGACTTCACTCATTTTGTTTTATACGGTTTCATTAGAAATAATATCAAACTCTAGTCCTGTCTCCTGTGTGGTTTGTTTGAGTGTTATTTCTATGACACCATACGTTGCTGTCCCTGTACAGCCTTCCAAATAAGTCACATAGAAAGTTCAATGACAGTTAGGACTCTGCCCATAGAGGGCAACAGCCACTAAGTTCACTAGGGTTTGAATACTTTTGTAAAAATGTGTTGCTCTAGCATGCAAGTACTAGAGGAGCATTTTAATAGCATCAGCTTTCACTAGTTTTAACCCTGGGTGTCCACACATGCTCCTGGAGGGCAAACAGAAACGTTTCTAGGCATCCTGAAGAATATTGATAGCTGGTTCAAGAGTGCTTAATTGGGGTTGCAGCTAAACTGCAGTACAGTGGTCTACCAGGAACAGGATTGGACATTCCTAAAGTAACCGCTTTACCAGTGCCCCAACTGCTGCTAGTTTTTCTCGCATGAACTAATGGTTTGGCTCCATGCTGGATACATGGGGATTATAACGTTTGATAGCATAATGCAGGAGATAAAGATATCCTACAACTGTTTCTCTTCTATATGAGGGAGGTCACCCATGGTGAGCTTGCACCGTGGTGCTTTATAGGCTGGAAGATGTTTCTTCTTACCTTCAGATCTTTGTTGAGGCCTATGATAGCTGTGGGTGTGAAGGCCAGAGACAGGAAGTGAGAGAGTGGGAACCAGAACCAAAACTGGGTGAAGACCAAGAGACCCACCACAGATGGCATGTGGGTGTGGCCTGTGCGTGACTGAAGAGAGATAGTCATGTTACGACCACCTGAGAAGAATCGGAAAGATGGATGTTAGCAAGTTACCTTGGAACTCCAACTAGCCTCTTTATTCGCAAAGTGTCAAAAAAAGGTTCGCTGTCAATAGTGTGGCAATCCACGAAGCGCCACGTACAAACTACAACCAATCAATTTTTTAAACCAATCAGCTTTCTCTTGGTCAATGCATGGAATTTGAAAAATCTGCACTGAAATCTTTCATGCTTCCACAAAACTCTACTTTAATGATTGGACTTTGCCTACCCGTAGTAAATGAGACCGCAGCTTAAGTGGCTGGGTTTTTTTTCTGCCAAAATAATGTATTTTCTAAGGTTTGTCTTGGAGTCTGGCTTTGATTAATATTACAAGGTTGCCACATTCAGCTGTCCTTTCCTGTCGATAAGCATGGCCCACGAAGCTGATATAGTATTGGGATACTAATAGGAGATGATGTGAAGGTCAAGGCCAAAGCCTCCTCCACCCTCAAACTGCCTGATGAGCAGACAATAACAGGAGTGAAGGATGAGCGCCAGGCCGGAAAGAGGTGTGGATACGTCCATAACAATGCTTTTTTTAAAGAAGATTAATGGAGATAGATTTGGTATCAGTTTAGAGGATCTGGCTCAGAATGAAAGGCATCGGAGACAATAACGTACTTCCGTCACAGCCCGTTAAATTATCAAACTGCCAGCTTCCTGTTGGCATCTTCTGTAATAGCATTGGGAAAATATGGCCTGTATTGTTTGTTTGACTGCAGCGACTTAAATCATGCTGTCGTACGTGACAAAATAAGCCAAGAGTTTTAAGAGACCAGGTCAAGGACTTAGCTCGCTTGTCAAAATCCAAAATTTGAGCAATGTGCATTTTTTATGCTTGCTGTGATGCTACTTTAACACTTTTTGTGTGCTATTTTTGCTTACTGGATAACCGCCATGCTACATTCTAACATCTGAGTACGCTGTGTATTTGTATGCTTACTGAAATACTGCCGTATTAGATGTCAAAGTACACTTAAATCAAACGAGAGTTGATTCTCCTGTGTGCTTTTCACGATGTGCACTATTTGTGTAGCACATGGAGTCGCTGCCTATGTAGTGTATATTGTTTTAGCTGACATTTGTGTGCTGCAGACAGGAAGGCAGCTTAGGTTTTGGAGCCACGGTATAAGAATGTTTTTACAAAGCAGCTGTTTAATAAGCTGCAGCAAAGTTCAGTCTGCAAGTGTTGGTATGCCTCGTGTATTTAAGCACAGACCCTTTCACTGAAACCTTGAAAAACCCTAGGATTAAGAACTGTCGCCCAACTGTATGACAAATGATTAGGATGCAACACCACCCCGGCATGTCCTAAATTCAATTACATTGGGCAAAAAAACCACACCATGTGAAATGCTCTCCTGACTCCGTGACAACCTGTACTGGGTTGGTACACAAGCTGATATTTGAAAAGCTGGGGGCAAGAGCATCTTGAAGGTCGATGCATTCTTTCAATATTAATAGGGAAGCACCCCTGGGACGGAGTGAATGATATTTGCTTGTAGTGGCATGAAGACGAGGTGCTATCTAGTTTCGCATGCCACATTCTTGTCACGATCCTATCAGCATTTTATCACTTAAACCGAGTGACTTACCTGCCCAGACATGCATACAAAATGTTGGTTTTCTACACCTAACCAGTTATTTGACATTTATATATTTCCAAGAATACACACCTCAAACTTAAACCCAAAACCAATAAGCCTATTTTGTATTGTGACTGCAATGCAAATAAATAAATGAAATGAATCAAAACCTTAAACATTCCCATCTGATACCGACCTGCATCCAGGATGCCCTGAGCCAGGATGGCCCCGAATTTGGCCATCACATCATCATGCTTGTCATTGATCACCTTTGAGTAGAGCTGTCGAAACTGGTTCACCTATAGACAGAAACAGCTCATGTACAACTGAATTCGCAAGAAACATTGAGATTCTGGTTCGGCGGTAAACGCACGGTTAAATGAACTCCGCTCTAAGGCATTTATGAGAATCATACTGCGCTTTCTCTCCCCTAATGTAAAGCCAGGCTCATAAAACATGTGGCTAGCATGAATTTGAGTCTGCCCGGAAGGGATATTTAACAAATGATTGCCATTATTACAACTCCAGCCTTTTATAACGTCATAAAACAGGGATTTCAAATCAATTTTACTTTCATGTGGCCATAAAATTTGCAGCCCAGTAATAATCATGTGGTAAAACCAAAGGAAAATCACCCCAAGAAACAACCAAATGTACCGTGACCACTCAACCACACCATAGAAATGATTCGACGAAGTCTGATATTATAAGAGGTTAATATTTATGACTTTAGGTGTGTACTAGAATCTATAATAAACAGTAAAAAGACAGACTATTGTTCATTCTCAGTCTGTGTAGTCTCTCAAGCCCACAAAAACTTCCTCTAGCTAATGAACATCCATTCATTTGGAATCTCACTGGTGCAACATGCGATCCACATGAATATTTATATTAAACATTCACTGTTTTTTTGTAGCTTTGTGCCATGTATTGCAGTAAGGCAAGAAACTATAAATTTAATTTTGTATTTATTTTATTTATTTTTTTTGTAACTATTACTAATCCCAAGAGCCAAATAATTAACCCAAACCACCTAAAGACCCACATACCTTTGGACAGGTGACCTCCGTCTGCTGGATCATGATCAAAGCCGAGGCGATCAGTGCGCCCTGTCTTACATAATTCACCGGGTCATTGGTCATGGGCTCCAGGAGATTGATTGCTTCCTGTTGAAGGAAATCATCAACGGAAGCATATGAATTATGATTATGGGAAAACAGAAGCATGCTAAATGGTTTAGCCTAAACCACAACTTCATCAGATTCCCAAGTATCTAATCATCCTTGACTTCGAGGTACAGCGATATGGCAGACATGACAATTCTGAAGGGAAGTAGCAATGTTAACACACATTTAAACATGCGTTATCTAACTATGACATCACAAACAGGTAAAGTTAAATTTAATGAGTATATACAGTACAGTATTTTGCAAAAGCTCTTCTCAAAACTTATTGAACTAATGAGCCGCGTGTTGACTTGCCTAAATTTAATTACGTGACATTTTATCTAGAAGGCGTTTTATTGACTTTGTCTTTTTGACGTTGAAACGCTAAACGATTTACGTAACGCATGCGATGTTCATGTTCATCAGGAAGTAAATGATCACGTTTGCATGCACTCTGTGCTGCAGTTTTAACTCTGGCTGGGTGTCAATTCAGATGTCCTGAATCAATTCAAGTTCTTGATTCGATTAAATTCTTGATTAAATACTCAATTTTTTATTACATATTCAATCAATTTTATTAAATATTACATGTAAAAACATGAACGATAAACAGTTCATAAATGGTGATTTAATGGAAAACTTTAAAAAAAAAAAAAAAAAAAAAACCTTGTTTCATCGAGTCTTCTTGCTAATGTCAGTTTATTCATGTTAAACTAAATTTTTATTTTGACGACTTGCATGAGAACATGCAGCTGCCGTGTTTGTGACATGTTTTCTCAAATTAAATGGTTAATATAGTGAGACTGTAGAGGCTGAAAATACTGCAAGCGTCGTCCGCATCTTTAGTATGCAGTGTAACGCGCTATTCGCCATTCATTCATTACAGTCAAATGCTTCCGCAGACTTGTAGTATTACTAGATCTGGGCGATATTGAGTGGCAGTTAAAACACAGAACTGTAGATCACTGATAAGCTACAAAATATCGCTTTCAGTACCACAAATAATTAAACGCGATATTGCGTAGCTTTTCAGAGATCTATGTCTCTGTATTAATTGATCACTCAAATTCAGGTCAAAGAAAGTCAAGAAAGGTAGCAATATATATAATTGCAAGCTTTCAACAAAGTTCCACTCGTGCAGTGCTGAAAAACATTGCTGAAATTGTTCAGTTAAACATGCGTACTGAACCGAATTTCCGGTACAAATGTACGTACCGTTACATCCCTAGCACATTAACTTTTGTTTAACGTAGGCATTTAGTGTAACATTTCATCTTTAATTTAAGCTAGACCATTTTGAATTACAACTTCACTGAAGACGGCGCCCAAAATAGCAAATTTGGCTCACAGATCATTGAGAGCCAAGGTAACATTACACAACATACAGTATACCCTCTTTATGCATATTTCTATTATTGAGTCAACAGTTGCTTGGAACATTTATTTCAAAATAAAGCCAGAGTTTGTTTGACAGATGGAGCCAAAAAAGGATTGTGTCGGCACAGCAAAAGCAGAAATTCTATCGCAGTAAAGCGACCAGGTACATAAATTACGGACCCTAAGCTGAATTTGTGACCCATTTAAACAGCCTGACAGAATTGAAAGTGTGGGAGATCTTGGCTCGCCGCAAAACCGCCCATGACTGTATTTGGGCACCTGAGAGGGATTTGGATTAGAGTTATTAGTTAAATAGTCAAGACCGATCTTCATATTCCATTATTCCAGCTCACCCAACGAGGGAGTTGAGTGGTTAATGGCTAGAACATCGTCCAAGGCACCGGTTTTAATCTCATCTCCACTCGAGTGGTAAATGTGCCATCTGTGACTCTTCCACTGGTAATGCAATTAGTCGCAGAACCGACCTGAGCATGCAAAAGAGCCAATAACATCACTCAGGATTGTTGTAAGACAGTTCAAACATCTCTCTTGGGTCCTGGCAGATCCTGCTCAGCTGTCTAACACACTCTCTTAATCATCTTTCAGCCGTCTAAACTTTAACGTTCTTGTCAGGGCTCCAGACTGTGAGTAAAATGGCCACAAAAATGCGACAATGACTGAACAAAAACTGTTAGAAGTTACAGTGTGCTCATATAAAGCATAGTTGATAACACAAACCAAGTATCAACTGTCTGATTTGATTGGTTACATTTTTTTTACTATATTAAATTGCAGAAAGCTTTACATGAAGATACACGCACACAGGTATACGAGATATATTGTGTGAATAATAAATCTGGCATCATTATACTGCATGTCTGATTTGTGCCAACGACCTGTATAAAAAATTTCACAGGTTTTACTTTCTGCGTTTCTGCATGCGTAGCAAGTATTTTGATAGGAAAGAATGCCGAATACAAAATTTTAGACTTGAGTGTGCAAGGACCTTTAGTTAATACCTGTTATACATTAAATATAGAACCTTGTGGATCCTCGCGATAGTACGATGTATGATGCGGTGCAACAAAACTGCTTCAGCGTTCTATTTATGACGTGCTGAAACACATTCTAAATGGTTTTCAATGATCGCTTCACTTTCCTCGTTCAGTCTCACGCACAGCTTTCAAAGTATACTCGATCGCGGATTAGTGCGGACGGACGAGCTCGACACGTACGTAATGCTACTCTTTTAGCATTCTTCTCACGCATACACTGTTGTACAGGGACTTGAAAAAATTGCCTGCACGCAGAGCCCTCCTGATGACAAAAATTATATAATGCAGACGGCCGAAGTATACTTCGGCCTTTAGCTTAAATTAAAATTTGTAAAAAATAATTACAAAAATATTTATTTATAATGTTTATTAGGGCTGGGAGATTTAATCGTCGAACCGTGACACTGACAAGCTACGCAATTTCGTGTTCAAAATCGGAAATGAATCGCTTCAGATTCTGAAGGTGATGCTGCGTAGCCCGTCAGTGATCTACGACTGCGTTTCAACTGCCGCGCATTTAAAAACAGCTGATTGAGATTTAGCGCTTAAAGAACGGCTTTACTAACGAAACGTGCATCAGTTAATAAGCGATTAAATCTCCCAGCCCTAATGTTCATACTTTTTGTTATTCGCACATAATTTATTAAAATAAGTTAATTTCAAAATGCTGATTACAAAATGCACCTACATTTTTGGAATGTTTTTGGCAAATAAAAAACTATTTTTCCAAATATCTCTCATCACTGACGATTCAGTCTAAAAATCTCGTCTCTTTCTCGTAAACCCAGTGACTCTAGTATAGATTTTAACTGAATATTAACCTAGATGAAAAATTAACGCCATCTACTGTTTATTCCATTGCTTACGTTTTTAATTAATATTTACCTGGTAAATTAAGTTTTTTTTCCCTCTGTATTCACATAGCAAGTTGAAATGATTAAATGTAAAAAAAATAAATAAATAAATAAATAAAAAAAGAAAAGAAAGTATAAATATTGAGTGATGATGCGTTATTCATCAAAACTCACCTTGTTCCCAGTGCCAGCACAACAGATGCCCAGAGCCATTGCAGCGCCGCAGCGGACGTGAGGATTGTAGCTCTCAGACAGCAGAGAAACCACGCTGGGACATTGTTCTGGAGTCCTGCAGACACAAACACAAAACACTTGAAGCTAAGACCATACATTTTTCCCAATGGTTTATTTACTCTGACAGTAATACTTGGGATCGACTGAAGGAATGCAAGACTTTAGTTCTTTGTACAAAGTTTATGTAAGGAACTATTAAACTGGTGTGCAGCCAAACTGACAAAACAGTACAGGATGGTCATTTTGGTTTCCATTCATTAAGCATATCTAAAGTATGCACACCAGGTTATTAGAAACAAGACCATAAATGACGGCAATGGGAATGTTAGGCCATAAATGTAACAAGACAATCTGACCTAATATTTTGCACAAAGGAATAATAGATGTTTTATTGTTCAACAGTTAAATGAGATTTACAGAAAACTTCCCTATGAACATCAATATCCATTTCTAACTCCAATCAGTGTTGAGGGATATACTCAGTTTGTAAATAGTGTGAAACATAGATGATTTATGAAGTGCATGTAAGTTTGTAAAAAATAAAAAATAACCTCAATGTCATATCTCCCCCCTCCTTTTTTCTTCCAGAACTGAAATTACAGGTTGGCACAAAACATGTCCTCCAAACCATTACAATAAGACTATGTAAATCTTCTGTTTAAGTCTGTGGTAATGGTAATCTTAAACAGCCCGAAGGACTAAATGGCCATGCAGGAATAGAGTAACCAAATAACAGCCTCATTTTCCTCATTAAATCCTCCTTTGAGACTCGGCTATGCCAACACTCTCGGATGTCACATAACACATAAGTCACTGAAACGGTTCGTTATTATGAATCTTTACTGCAGTACTACATTTCATGAGAAAATTTTGCAAACTGAAATTTTAGTTTACCATAACATGAGTTAATAAAACTATGCCATTTTGCCATTTTTTTTTTTTTAAATCACAATTTATAAAATAACGCAAATTACAAATGGTCCTATCTAGACGCTACAAACAAAATAAAGTATCAAATATTATTAAACTGTAAGACGTCTTTATTTTGTATGTAAACATCACAATGAATATGAATACGGAATTGACTGATAGCAGTATGTTCAGAGATTAATTGCACAAAACATGTATAGTATGCATAATACCAGGCTGATTTAAAATAATTAATTTAATGAATTGAATTAACATTTCAGCTTTGGTCAGAGCAACAAAAAATACAATCTTGTCAGCAATAACAGACAACTGGCCGAACCCTTTCCGTGGGAAGCTAATCCACAACTTAGTACTCATACAAATGCCAACTAGCAATAAAAAAGGATTTGACTTAATCTTTCATCAGGCTGGAATTAATGTGTTCTGCTGGATATCAAGGGCCGAACTTTGCAAACTGGGAAATACAGTTTCAAAGTTGAAGTCGGGAACCTTCTGTACAAATACAAGTCTTGGCAAGGGTCTCATGCTCATCCACGGCCATTTATTCAATCTAATCCTGACTGCTCATTTGGGTTTTAGAGGCTCTTCTGAGATTCAAACTAGAGCTTCATTTGTTTCCACACAGGAATTTAGATTTGTCTTCAATAGGTTTTGGTATTCATTCATAACTGCTTCCCAATTTGACAAAATACTGATTCAGGCATTTACAAAGAATAAATTAATGAATAAAAAGTTCAATGTTTGAACTCCACACTGTACACATGTGCCTAAGCATAGTACCAAAAAAATACAAATAATTAAATTAAAAGTACAAAACATACTAAAAAAAAAAACGTTACATGTACAACTTGCCCTTGATCAATGTCAAAGATCACTTTATCTATATATACATATAAAATTCCTTCATAAGAACTGCTTTGTCTTCCTTTGCAAGCGCAATCAACCTTAACAGCCTCTTAAATCTTCAGCTAAAAGCTCCGTCCTAAATTTGGTTTTGTCTGATTTAAGTTTTTTCTTGTTAACTTTCATAAACAAAAGACGAAGCCTGACACACTCCAGGAGTCGGAGGCATTCATGGTTCAAGAGTTTCCCTTTGCCAGACGCTATCCAACGCACCAGTAAAACGAACAAACAAAAGAGTCCCCTACAACAAGCACAAATACAGGGCAAAAAAAAAAGCCTTTCTTTACTAGCTTATTATTAAAACTTAAGTTATACATGGAGTGCAGTACAATACAATACAAAAGTCAGAGCCTTAACTGAAACATTTCTAATTAGATGTATACAATACCTTGGCCATAATAGCAATTTAATGAATTCCAAAAGAATGCATTAAAATTGTTATTTTAATGAACTAAAAAAATTTATATATATA
>JAUMHP010000079.1:11870314-11882507 GCA_032361065.1 Enteromius trimaculatus | reverse complement strand
AAGTTTACGATCAGGCTTTAAAAAATTAAATAAAAAAGTAAAAAAATATATTACTACTAGTTGCGAAGACATAAAATAAATGGAATTAAAATAACAACAATTACTAAAGAGCTAAAATATTCAACAACAAATAAATAAACATGAATAATATCTATAGTAGTACACCAAATGATAGTATAACAACTTTAATCTTTAAAGAAAAAGCATCCAGAATAACAAAATAAGTCTCTGGAATCTAGACAGAATTTTGTAGTGTCCATAAAAAGGCTTAAAATAACAGCTATGTACTTCAAAATCATGACTTGACTTTTATCCATAATGTGGAAAATAGGTGTATTTAAAAGTTTGATTGGTAGCGGGTACAACATATAAACAGAGATAAACACATTTCTGTTGGTGTTTTCAGTAACCAGCTTTAACCTCCAGCTACACCATGTCAAGGTGGTAAACAGATGTGTCTACACGGCCTGAGCACATGGCGCTAATGGGAAGGAGGAAGATTGTTCATCGAAGTGATACTTCGTAAAATATGACCACTCAGTACTGACCCTCTCAGTATTCAGAGGCTGTTTAAGGACGATCACGCTCCATCTGGATATACAGACAGCTGAAGAAAATTACCAGGGTGCTTCAAGGTTCGAGTCTGGATAGAAACCCAACAGAAACTCATTTCTCCATTCCTGACAAGAAGTAGGTGGCAGGGACGTGTTGAAGCATTTTTTTTTTTTTTTTTTAAATTGACTAGGTGACTAAATGAAGGAAAGAAAAAGAATAAATCATAACTTTGAATGACAAAACTAAACATCAGCTTAAAGAAAACAAACCCCAGGATCTCTGGAACCACCCCGGTGTCGTCAAATTCACCCGTTCCTCCAGGTTTAACTCGTGTGTGTGTGTGAGAGAGAGAGAGAAAGAGGGGGAGGGAGGGAGAGGCAGAGCGAGTCCGTAAGCAGACACAGAACGAGAGGAAGGGTTAGAGGAGGTACAGAAGTTTTAGACCAGTGATCACGGTAGGTGATGCGGAGACGATCTGGGGATTCGTCCAGCTCCTCGAGAACAAGGACATTCCTCAGCATGCAACTAAAAAGAGAGATAATATCTGGATCCCTTCCCACAGACAATTCGGCAGTGGACTTTTTTTGTGTACATATAAAATGAGAGTTCGCAACCTGAGGAACGTTTGGAGGAGAAGCACTTGTCTTGTGTGCTTCCCATAACATACGGAATTAAGCCTACGCCTAGAAGACGTCGGAGTTCGAGCTCAAGGTAAGTTCATTGAAAAACTTTAAAATTATTTAATTTGAAGAAAAAAATATATATATTTTGATCATTTCTGATTGGCTTATAAATGGGAAACACAACTTCAAAAGGTGGTAAGAAAGTAGCATATTAAAAATAATGTCAATTCATGTTAATATTCTACAGTACAGGAGGAGCCATTACATAATTATAACAAAATTATGAAACCCTAATTATTCTGAAAACATAAACATTGTTTATGAAGCCATCATCCTCGTCTGATTGAACTAGATAGGAGCACAAATGACTCCATATGGTCAACACTCACAGATCATTACTGGTAGCTACTTCCTTGCTTAATTACCACCATGGTCTGGAACACGTATCGCTAATCATATGAGGAGAAAATCTGATTTATCAAATGTCAGTTTGTGTTTTTGAATGACGGGATTAATGCTTTAATGTTTATATTTGCAGGAGAGCTAACAAAGATGGGCGATATCTTGTTTACCACCTAACAAATCCGGACTCTGATTATATAAGGAGATACAAATTTGGAGGGAATTCTTTGGAAAATCTTGTGCTTACACAAACACAAGTGCACTGTCTGAACGTCCCACCGCCCTCGGACCGGAGGGAGTCTGTGACAATGCTGGACGAGCCTACGGAAAAAACAAAAGCAGAATGGCTAGCGGTAGCGTCTCGTCCACGCCGGAGCTCAACCGAACAGGGAGCGAGGATTGGGAGTCGCAGCAGCCTGGAGAACCACTCCGTTGGGCCGCGCTGCTCATTCTTCTGGTCATCATCCCCACCATTGGTGGGAACATCCTGGTCATTCTGGCAGTGTCATTGGAGAGAAAACTCCAGAACGCCACTAACTTCTTCCTGATGTCTCTGGCTGTGGCCGATCTGCTGGTGGGATTGCTAGTCATGCCCATCGCTCTGGTGACTGTGCTATTTCGTAAGTAGCCTTAACGTTAACTTAACTTAAGTTTACTAACTTAACTCCAAAAGCTTAAAGGTTTCTCTGAATTACACCAAAAACCATATTAAACGATGAGAAAGAGCCCGTTTCGTTTCCCTTCACTGACAGAATGATTGCACACAGGAGTCAAGCACTCGTCAAAACATTTCTGGTGTAAACATGCCTCAAGTAACATCTGCCAAGCTACTACTATTACGGTTCTGATGCCAGTTTGGCTTTCAGTTCCGATGCCAAATACTCCCAGTCGGTCTATTATTTCTCATTAATTAGACCTGATGACATTTATTGAACATTATTTGCTGCACCTCGTCTCTCGGTTGTTTATTAGGTCATAATTTGGCTCTTGAACAAGAACATTAAAAGGCATGACGTTAAAGTCACACCAAACCTTTCAATGTTGAAAAACATCATTGTAGTAAATAAATGAGTGAATTTAGGCAAAGCTCGCAAACAGGTTCCAAAGCTGTTTCCACAGAAGGAGAACCATGTGCGAACGCTGAAGCTTACCAGAAGTCATGAACACTGACAGGTAATTAAATCAAATTACCTTCGGAGGAAGGGGTACAATAATACAATGTGTAAGTGCAACAATTTATTGACCAAGACAGCGGTAACTCTAGACGTTAATTTGCGACGTAATAACTGACGATTAAATGCAATCATAAAAATAAAAGCTACCTTTACAAACAGGAGTAATTCAAAGCTTTCAATCTTGTGGAGGTGCTTGCTAAAACATTAAAACCAAAGGCCACGTCCACATCTGTAGACCAGGTGAAGACAGGAACTGAAGTTAAAGCCATGAAAAACTCTACACAGCGCTTGATAAAGAGTCTCGGCAAGGCGAAAAACAAGAGCCTACTATGGATGGCACACCACAAATGTGTTTCTCTGAGAACGAGAGAAATATTTACATGAGGAAGTTGAGACTTGGCGGCGCAAACCTAAAGTGTGGTAGAGCAGAGTGACTCTTTATTTTGCTTTCAGCAAGAGTGGGCACACTTACCTGTCAGTCTATAGGGGAACTAGGGCTGGATTTTGTGTCTCGCCTACGAAATCTAAAGCAATATGGATTATTTCCACGTGCCGTGACATTTGAACAAACTTGAGTAATATGTTGGGGGTTGGATTTATAGAAATTACTTGTATTAATTTATCATCATGCTGGTTGAATTAATTACCCTCTAAAACATGCTGGATCCAGAAAGCCCAGCTGGCAGTAATGTAGTCCTCTCTGAGGAGCTTCTATGAGGATCTGTTTAGTGAAGTGGGGTGATTTGACCGATGCCAGTTTTCAACATCTGGTTACAGGCTCTCCAAACCATGGAGGTCTCCTCAGAGGTTTGGAGATGCACTACGGTTCAGGTCCACGAAATCATGTTTAAATCTAAACACACATTGGAAAGCTGAGACCCAAAAAGCTTATTATAATGATGCATTTTATGAAAAATGTCACTAAATTTAGCACTTTACCTACTTTCCGCTTGTAAATGTGGAATTGTCATGAGAGCAATCATATGGCATGTACAACACAGTTTACCCATTTCATTTGAGCACGAAAAAGACTTATTTCAAGGCTTTAAACAACAGCATCTGTAAGTGCAATTGGATGAAGACCAACTCTATTATCCACCATTTTATGTCTGTCAGTAAAATAAACAGCGTCACTGAAGAGCTTGATGAGTAGTCCAAAAGCCCCTGAGTGTTTAATCTTTTGAACCGTTTTTGTTAAACTCAAGCTTGTTTCTATTTATTTAAAAATGTTAAGATCCACTAAATAAAAGATGGGATGCAAAGGCTGCGATGAATTCAAAGCAATGCAAAAATGTCCATGTCCAAACAAGACATTTTAACAAGGAAAACCAGCCTCCAATATTTACATTTAAGGCATGCCTGATTTGTCAAGAAACGCTGTGGGAAATGCTTAAACAACTGTCTGAAATGATTAGCAAAGGCATTTTAATATTAGCTCAAATAAAACGTGTTCCTCGTAGGCGAATGAAGAGGAGAAACAAGCAGTTAATACCTAATTAGAGAATAGGTTTGGCCTGCATTTTTCCATGACACAACAACTCTGATGAAAGCCATGCTAAGTTGGCGTGCATGAAATAATGTTTAAAAGATGTCTTTAAAAATCACAAAAGGTCTCGGAGTTGGTCCTAATTTAAATTCAGAGAGCCCACTGATCAGTGCTTAATATTCTCTTCATATTTCAGACTCCAGATGGCCCCTTCCAGATTTCCTGTGCCCTATCTGGCTGTTCCTGGATGTCTTGTTTTCAACGGCCTCCATCATGCACCTGTGTGCCATCTCCCTCGACCGCTACATTGCGATCAAGAAACCAATCCAGCACAGCCAGTTCAAATCCAGAGCTAAAGCGCTGGCTAAAATCGCGCTTGTCTGGCTAATCTCTATAGGTATGACACAACGTGAGCCATTGGCTTTCAAAGATGCAGGGATTTTCCATTTTCATTCGTAAAAACAAATGCCACAATTACCTTCCAGATGAAGAGGCTTATAAATGGGAACCAACTCGTTTTAACAGTTGCATTACCTACATTTAATAAAATGTGAAATTATAGCATTACACAAATCTGGCAAAAAGCAGTCTCCAAGCGCCAAACCGATCGATGACCTCAACGCTCATTGCCTCTGGAAAATAGTGCATGGGCATAAATTTCATTTCTCTCACGCCAGTGACTGACCAGTGAGCTAGTATTTATACAAGCAACGATTTACTTTTAACGATTTGGTTTTAGTGATACGTGGACGTTGGCTTGTGGGGGGGGGGTGGAATGAAAGTAAACACCTCGCAATTTCTGCTCGTTAACATCAGTCAAAGACGATTACTTTGGCTGCATTGTTTGGACAAGATCAACGCACGGTTCTGGAATCGTGAAGCAGTTTCACCACCATGAAAGGCAGGCCACGTGCTGTGTCACTTTAACACTGACCATGAAACTGCGGACTGAGAACGACTTTGCAAATTCTCACGTTTGACAAAGCAGTTTTACTGAGAGAAAACAGGCAACAGGAGCTGATTGTTGTAGATACTTACTGAGAGACCTCAAATACGAGGTGCATTATTGATGTTGTAACTGCTATTATTAGTAATGAATGGCAATCTATGCAAATTCAACTATTCCAACTATATTCCTACACAATATCGGAAAAAGACGTGTTCTGCTGTTTTTAATAATACTGTAATGATAATGAATTTTGCTCTTATAAGATGTTTTATTAAGGCAAAACATGCCTCGAGGCCTTTGTTCTGTTCCGCTACAGCAGGGGTCATCAAACTCCGTCCTGGAGGGCCGGTGTCCTGCTCCAACCCCTATCAAACACACCAGAAACAAGTTGGAAAGTTGGAGCAAAACTCTGCAGGACACCCGCCCTTCAGGACTGATTTTGATGACCCCTGCATTACAGAGTGCTATCAGATGAACCCCACACAAGCTGAACCAACCCCAATCAAACACACCTGATCAAGGTACTCAGGGCGATTTGATAACTACAAACAGGTGTGCAACTACAAACTGAAGTCTGTAGGGCTGGATACATGCCTTCCTGGAGACCTGTATTCAAACTAGTGTCAAAGCCTAAGTCCAGGCCCAGACCAGTGCAGGCTGAATCAGAGTCAAGACACCAGAAAAAGACAGAGTCCTGAAGTGAATGATTCAGACCATGTAAATATGCTTTGAAGTAAATGAAATTGGTCTTGAGTACAATACTGAATCCAAAGTGCTTCAACACACCCACCTAGAAGTTTCAAGTAACCCAGAGGGTCAAGTTTAGCAGGTTTTAATTGGTTTGAAATGTTCCATGTTTTATTGAAACTTGCTCTTTCTCCATCAGGTATTGCAATACCCATTCCAATCAAAGGGCTACAAGTCTTCGACCATCCAAACAACGTCACCTTCAACAACAACCACACCTGCATGTTGTCGCCAGAAGGTTTTGGGGACTTCAAGGTGTATGGGTCTTTGACGGCTTTCTTTATACCGCTCACAATTATGATGATTATCTACTTGCTGACAACCCGAGTACTGCGCAAGAAGGCCTATCTTTTGAGATCGAGAGCTGCAAGGTCAAGCATTTCGACAGTCTTCCACCAGGAGTTGCCGGTTCTTGCGTCGCCTGAGAAAGTGGCTGTTGCAAATGGAATAAAAAGGGACCGAACACTGCATCCCGTCACAGGGGACGAGGTCCCCCTCCGCAGGATGTCCACCATAGGAAAGAGGTCCATGCAAAACTTGAGCAATGAACAAAGGGCATCAAAGGTTTTGGGAATCGTATTCATGTTGTTTGTTGTGATGTGGTGTCCTTTCTTCATTACCAATGTGACTTCTGTACTCTGCCAAGGGTGCAACAGTAATCTATTGGAAGAGCTGTTGGACATCTTTCAATGGGTAGGCTACGTTTCTTCGGGAATCAACCCGCTGGTTTATACCCTGTTCAACAGGACGTTCAGGCAGGCCTTTAGACGCTACATCACATGTAACTACAGACGTGTAAGGACTCCAACAAAGCAACGGAGAAGCAGAATTTCGTTTCTGCCATCGGGGACCAAAAACTCAAAGCGGTTTACAAAACATGGTATGCAGAATGGCATCAGCTCCATAACTTATCAGAGTCCTGTTCGGCGGCATCCCACCCACCCGCAGACCTCTGCGAACATCACGCTGGACACGTTGCTTCTGACGGACAATGAAGACTGCAAACCTGACGAACACATAAGCCATGTGTAGAGAAGCCAAGATAGAGATGTGCCAGTCGTTCAGCGCCAAAAGCCCACAAAGTTCTCAAGGGTACCAATGAGGTGTGGCCAAAAATGGTTCAGAAGGTCTGCCCTTCTGTTCTCTTGAATGGTCAGGGGTTTGTTTTGCATGATCGCCAATATCACACTTGGTCACACTTTATTTTTAAAAAGGTACAATTCTCACCATTAACTACACTTTATGCCATAACCTCCTAATCCGCTGCTTATTATTAAGTTACTGTTTTGTATGATCAGGAATGTAGAATAAGGTCACACAGAACGTGTGTTTTATAAGCACTAATAATCAACCGACATATAATAGGCATGCTAATAAGCAACTAGTTAATAGTGAGAATTTGTCCCTTTACTAAAGCGTTACCCAATACTCCTCAAATCTGTGGATTGGGAGTCAGATCGGCACTTAAGACGAATGTCTGAGAAACCCCAAAAGACACAAACAGCTCTGCCAGCCTAATAATTGGCAGTACTGTGAAAATAAACGCAGTGCTTAAAGAGAGGAGTATTTTTGCACATCCCAAAGTTAGTAGACAGGGTCCTACAATGTGAAGCCAAAATAGGATATCTTCTCAATATAAGCACAAGTTTGAAATAAATGACATCTCTACTTACCTTCTGTATACAATAAAGAAAAATATCAAATGCTTCACTAAGTTATGGCAGGTCTTATTTACTTTTGTAGACTGTTCTTGAATCAAAAATGTCTTTGAACATGTGAGAAACAACTTTGTAGTTATTGCGATTATTCTGAACTATTGCCAAATAAACTTTTTCTAGATAAAAATAGTCACAATTATGACTTCATTAAGCATTTAGGGAAAAATTTATTACATATTAGATTTTGTGTGTGTGTGTGTGTGTGTGGTGCTTTGAAGTTGTGTAAATGCATTCCTATGTAGGAAAAAAATAGTTTCCCAGCATGATCTTATGGTGAAAAGATTCCATTTGCATTTGTGATGAGTGATCAATCAACCTCCACAAAGGAAGGTGAATTGCATCTGCAGCAGAGACTGGAGGCCTGTCGGACAGACGACAGAAACCTGCCGTGAGCTGTGTGCGCTCTCTAAACACAGAAAGGATTTATATAGGGTTTTTTTTTAACTTGCAGTTGATTATGGGAATATCACATGGCCTTTTTAGGGCTTAAAATAGTTCACCAGTTCTATTTGGCCAAGAAACATATGGGGTGTCTGAGGGGGAACTGACCGAAAAATAATAACAAAGGAAACATATGGGACAACAAAACATTTTCTACCCGTGCATGCAGAGTGTAAAGGTGCATGCAGTTTTTGATCGAAATCTGTGGTTGGGTTTATGATTAAAAACCACTCATTTAAAGCACTGAAACTGGTGATTTGGGAGGTCATCAAATGTTTCCATTTAGATCAACTCTTGATCAAAGCTGGATATTTTCAAGATTTACTCAACATCCAGATGTTTTGAAGATTGTAGTGCGTAGCGGACATGACCTTTCCCTTTTAGAAAATATGTATTTTTAAACTAAAAACTCAACATTACTCAACAGTAACTGATATACAGGTGCAATATATGTCATCTGCAATAGTTGTTTTAGCGATGTGTGATTTCATCAAACAAAACTCACCAACAGACTGCAAGCATACATAATGTGAAGGTTAGAATAAATGCGTGTGAATTTTAGGGCTGCGACAACAAATTGATGCAGAATCAGTTCCTGGATCGATTCTGAGATCTTCTGAACGCATCGCAATTCATGTGGAATTTGAATTTGATTTAATTCGCATGTAAATGTATTATTATAATTCACTGATTAAATCTAAGAACTCGAAAGATGGACAGAAAGCTTTATAAAAAGGTAAAAATGCCCATAATAGAGGTATTATTTTTGCAAGTACTGCATATGAGATAATGACCAAAATTTCCATTTCCTTTTTATACACTCCATGGTGAAACACTAGTTAAAGGCACAAAAGGATGGCAAAGCTCTCACTGACAATAAAGTAAATGCCACAGCAGGGTGTGATGGGAGGAAGTGATCCATCTCTTAATGGGACCAAAATCAACCGCTGAAGACGAGCACTCCAGCAGACACTCTTAGCACATCTGAAAAGAGCGCTGCAGAGGAACGGGTGGAATCCCGTCTGTGTATACATTAAGGGCTGATTAATCAGGGTTACTGGCAAACTATCAGAGAGCGGCTCATCCCGACGAGCTCTGTTTATAATGAAGCGCAGGATGAGACGGCAGGGAGCGTTGATGAGAGAGAGACAGCACCATACCTGAACAAGATGAATCCAATGGACTCCACAGCAGCCCTCCGAACATCGTCGTTCACGTCACTTACCTGACAAATCAGAGTGAGGCATTTCAACAAACCAGCACATTTCATTTTCTAAACGTGGCTTTTGCCAGCACTAAATATAAAAATAACACTGCGAGCTCTTTAGCTGCATGTCCAAAGCGATTTATGGAAATGTCGCCATCTGCAGGAAATGCGGAAAAGACGCCATGCTGAACATTAAAACCGACCTCAAAAAAAAGAAAGACTTTTAATCTGTCACTGACAGAGATGCTACAAAAAAGGTATTTAAAATTAACATTCAATAATCCTATCCTATTCTGTTCTTTTATATACTCATGTGTCTTCCCCCAACTCTTTCTTTAGACACGGTTTAACATTCGTCTTCTTGTCTCTAATAATACGACTGTTTGTAACACTTGATGGTGTAAGACTCACAGCCACATGCAGCAGTCGTCGGATGGCTTTGTTGTTCCCGGAGCCGCAGTATGCCATGGCCACTGTGTACATTCCAGACCGGCGCAGGATGGGGTCCTGTCGGGACAGTGAGATAAAACAGAAGCTGAAGGCGCTGTATGCACAGGAGACCAGAACCGCAGCGAGACACACGGTTAATGTATTCACAGAATAAACACGGCGCTCTGGAAACAGTAAAGACCGCAAAGAATTTAGTTCCGCCTGTTAGAGACCGAATTAGAATTATAAATGACCTAGAAAATGTGTGCGATACTGACAAAAACAATCTATTCATATTTTCTTCGATCAAGTTTTTTTTCGATGAAAAATTTTAATTCTGGCATTAATTACACACCCTCGTGTGTTTCCAAACCTGCAGGACCTTATTCATCTTCGGAACACAAATTAAGATATTTCTGATGAAATCAGGGAGATAAAGTCTTGTTTACAAATTAATATTACTTTTGTAATCGTTTTGAAAAAAAAAAAAAAAAAAAAAACCCATGTGCAGTTACTCCGAGGTAATTGTTGTCCCACTTTCCTGACAAATAATTCGTCACACTGCGCACGCGTGAAATGCGTAAAATTTTTTTTTACATAATTAACGACAAACGACAAAAAATAATTAACGCAGTTAATGCGTTATTTTTGACAGCCCTAAAAAAAAAAACTGTTCCTGTATCTTTAATTTAATGATTAAATGCACTTTATCAAACTGAATGATGCAGTGAAAGTAAATGCACACGTGCACTAATCTAGACTTCACGACTGTAGGGGTGTTTTGAATGCTTTTGGTAAAATACTCGCTAATGTAAACTTGCACACCGTTTAAGATATTAACGGCAGACGATATATAATTGCACACCCCAACACAAAACATTACATTTTTATGAAAAAGATGCAATTAAGTGCATATACAGAAACGGTTTGGAATTAAAATTCGGTGCTCACCTTATCTCTACACAGACTCTCAATCAGAGCATCAGCCTCTTCCATCCTGCCGTACATCACCATTGCGATGCCTACAGCCAGACCTCTCAGGATCTTCTCATGCTGGGTCTCCTGAGCGTATCCCACCATGTCCTCAATGGCCTGGGCCGACTTTGAGCCCAACATCACCAGCCCCAGAGCAAGACCAGCCGCTTCTCCTGTGACGACAACAATCAACAAGATGACCGTGAGCTTCACGTAAAATTACAGAGCTGAGTGGTTGCCCAGAATAGTAACAGCAATGCAAGATGAACTTTAATTAAGGTGCGAAATACTGTAAAAATGCTGCACATGCCTGTTACTGCGTCATCTTGATAGAGGTTTGATTTGAGCAGGTCGTAGACATCTTGGCGAGCAGTGCCCAGGGCAGCTAACCCGAGACCCAGAGCGCCACCGTGTCGAACAATCTGCAAAAGAAAAAAAAGAATTTGATATTGATGACTTTTTTCTAAAATTGTAGTGTAGTGTATTTGAAAGTGGTTATGCACATACATCGTTACTGGCACTCTTCAGCTGGCTCAGAAGGTAGTCGATGATGTCCCCTCCGTGATTAGCATGGATCAGCCCGAGAGCATACAGCCCTCCTCCTTCCTGATAGGCCGACCCGGGTGAGGTGTCTTTGGGCAGGTAAGTCGCCATTAACTGTAGTGCTTCCTTTTCGTGGCCCTGGACACAAAACAAAACACACAATTTTATAAAAAAATAAAAAAAAAAGTTTCTATTCTTTTTGTTGATAGTTGAAATATCTGTGTCAGTACTTCCATCAGCCCAAACATGCACTTTAGTCTGTGACTAGATTAACCCTTGCCTGTGAAATAGGGCCATTTTCATACATGCAAACTTTCCTTTTTTAATTATTATTATACAAGCAGGTTTATTTAAAATAAGCGTATTGGAAAGTTTACAGACAATAGTACCGTTTGATTATAACTGATGAGATCATAGAAAGAGGCTTCATTCAAACTAACGCGCAGATCTAGATCAGGTGTTTTGCTCTGAAAACAAAACTAACGGTGCGTACATCCGTTTCGTTTAAAACTATTAAGTGCATTTAACCCGCGATCAGACGCTTCGGGACAAACAAACACAAAGCGCGTGTGAGTGCGCGAGTTTCGTTCATCCCTGCATTCCAAACGCTGTGAATGAAAGCATATCTGAAGCATATCTAAAATAAAAAGCACACACTGTCAACGTACACGCGTCACAGCGCAAGGTCTGTGCTATGTAATAGCAAATAAAACATACTACAAAACTGAAAATATTACATCTTACATTTAAAACCAGAAAACACATGCCCTTAAACAAACAAAACCCACACTTATCTAAAACAAAAACACGTAAAAACAAACAAACACGCAGATAAGAAAAAACTAGATCCAATAGCAAAGCACACCTGTAAAAGAAATACATTCACAAGCAAACACGCTTGTAAAACAACAACTAAACACAAAATATAAATAAATACAAATTC
>JAUMHP010000079.1:11801664-11814546 GCA_032361065.1 Enteromius trimaculatus | reverse complement strand
TATATATATATATATGTATGTATGTGTATATATATATATATGTATGTATGTGTATATATATATATATGTATGTATGTATGTGTATATATATATATGTATGTATATATATATATGTATGTATGTGTATATATATATATATATATATATATGTATGTATGTGTATATATATGTATGTATGTGTATATATATGTATGTATGTGTATATATATATATGTATGTGTATATATATATATATATATATATGTGTATGTATATATATATATATATATATGTGTATATACATATATGTGTATATATATATGTATGTTTATAATTATTTATTTAGATATT
This sequence comes from Enteromius trimaculatus, assembly GCA_032361065.1. Classification (NCBI taxonomy): domain Eukaryota; kingdom Metazoa; phylum Chordata; class Actinopteri; order Cypriniformes; family Cyprinidae; genus Enteromius; species Enteromius trimaculatus. The sequence goes on along the minus strand of JAUMHP010000079.1, from coordinate 11,814,216 downwards.
TTATTAATTATACTAAAGTAACACTGGTTAAAACGGCAGAATGAACTTGGAGAATATACAAACAATGTGTTTTGCGACAGTTTTAACAAAACGGTATAGTTGTTTTTTTATCGGTTATCTATAATGTTGCCTAAAATTGTATTGTTTTTTTTAATATTGGTGCATCTCTACTCTGAAGTGATATTGACCGGTTTAAAAATAAAATAAAACCCTTATTCAGTAATCTCTACAAACAACTGGACTAGTCGTAGAATCTCATTGGTCAAGGTGCTGTATTTAAATGAAAGCTGTTTTGCATGGTCGCAGGGTCAAGTGGACTTCATATCGGAGCACAGCCCGGTTGAAGCCATGAGCAACGGCCCCTCCAATACAGACGATCAGAGCAAAACGCCAGGAGCTTCTGCCGAGAAGACGCCCACAGCCCAGCCAGCCGTCGTCAACGGAGTCTCCTAATCAGCTCGGTTTCTTTCTCCAAACTCATAACCTTTACGATTTTACAATAGCGCTTGTACAAGCTTGCCAAAGATAGACGTACGGACTTCCACATTCTCGATTGCACTTTTCAGTTCCTTCACTATGGAACAGATAATTACAAAATATTGAGACAAAAAAAACAAAAACTTAAGTCATACCTGTGTTCCTGATCAGATGTTGTGCCTTCAGAGCGTAGTTTCAACATTGTGTTGGCTGGCTATAGAGCAAACAAACAGAAAAAAAAAACCAACAACAGCAACAACTTGTCTGAATACGGAAAGACTCCCAGACATCCTTAGCTGCTTTTTGTTACGTTTTAATATGCAACCACTTCTTCACGAGGGGTTATGGGAAAAAGAGAACGTTTTGCACTGAATAGTCATTTCTTGACCTTTAGAATAATAGTCTGGAAACTGGTCTGCTAACTGTCCATTTTAAATGCTGTATGTACATTTCCTGAACGATAGATTGGGTTTCATCTTTTGCCTGATGGGTTGTTGTAATGGTGGCAACCGAGACAGTTTGGCTAAAGGAGCTTTTTGTTTTATTTATTTTACAATGTACAGTATTTAAAATTAACGATGCAGTGGTTTTTAACACTAAACTGCCTGAACTTCTTAGCACGCAAATTACAAATTTGGACTACTGAAAGATCAATTTCCAGATGTTCTGTTCTGTAAACTACGTTCGTTAGTCCTTATTGGTTTTTTTTAAAGATCATTCTGGTTGTTTGATGTGCAATATGTTTTGTATGCAGGTAGTTCATAAATAAACATTTGATCTTCCAGCCAGCCTTTCAAACTTGATGCATCCGTTGTTTAGTTTTTTTCTGTCCAAACAAGTCTTGTGTGTGAAGGTGCGGTCAAGTTATTTGGTGAATTTTCACCGGCAAATTTGACAGAAAATATATTTCCACGTTTAATTTTAATGCTAACTCTGTTTTAGAGATGAGGTGCACAGAAAAAAAGTAGGTGTAGGATTTAAGGTCATTGCACACTGAGTGCGAAATTTTCATATGCGTTGTTCCATATTCATCTTTCTTTCCTAATGAAATGCTTGCTACAGATGCGAAAACGCACCTGGTTTTTTATGACGGACTGAAGTTTTGGAGGCAGTGTGTAAAATGACCGAAACAAAGTGCGGTCGTATGTATTTTTCAATGTCTCACTTTGTGTGCAATGGACTTTAATGTTGAAAATGTTATCATTTACAAATTGCGATTTACATTTCACAAATAATTACCAAACACACACACACAAAATGTAACATGGTCTACACTGAATTCAAATTAAATGCTGTTCACACTGTCATAAAATATACCGAGAATCTGATATGGGCCACATTCAGCTTTGGTGTAAATTGATTCATTTGCATAAAAAAGGAGATTAGATCTAGATGATAAAGATGGTGTTTAATGATCATGTAAGAATTCAAGTGCATCAGACAGGGCTCAATCTATTTCTTCATCTGCCCATCAAGTAAATCTTTCGCCTCGTTGATTTTTGCTGCCAGATACGGGGATCCGCCTGCCAAAGAAACAAATGACAATGACAGCTCAGAGGAATTCAAATCATGCAGGGATTTGTTACATTTTATGAAACACAGTCTCACCTCGGTCAGGATGGTTTAAAATCATCAATTTTCTGTGGGCCTCTCTGATCTTGTTTTTGTTAGCGGTAGGACTAAAGGAAAAAAATCAAATTCACACGGGTCAAACTTCGTACAGTACCTTCTATTATGCTATGATTTGTGTTGGATTTATTATCATGTGCTTCTGACTCCGAAAGCAGATTCTAGGCCCGTTCAGACCATTAACGATAACAAAGTTTCAATAATCCTTCTAGTTCTAAGAAAATAGTTAAGTCCACTTCACAACTGTAACACGTCAAGAACAAAAACCATTGACAACGATCAGCATCCACACCAGTGCATGATAACATTATTATATGTGCTGCATTTATATCTGCTGCTTAAAATGCTCAAGCTCTTTAAATCTGGTGTATTCTGATTGCGTTCTGATTTTTATAGCTCAGGTCAGACAACAACTGCAACCTGCAATTATAACAAACAGGAAAAGGTATTTTCTGTGAATGGCCCCTCAAAGCAGATTTCAGAAAAGATGTGGCTTAACAGGGTTGAAAAAACCCTTAAATGTCTACTTAGCTTTACATATTCTCTGTTAACAACTTTCCTTAGCATTACTAACAACTACACTAAATCTGTAAAAGCAGATTAAAAAAAAAAAAAGTGAAATTACATGGTTGAAAAATAACTCATGTTATTACTTTTGATGTTATTACTAAACTACAGTATAATATTCTACATTGTTGGGTAACAGGATGAAACTTGACAGTGAAAATGTTTTGGAAAAAACAAACGTGCTGCAACAGGGATAAATCCTCAAATTTTCACTATTCAGTTGCGCATATGATTATAAATCAATGAAAAAAATATTAAAAATAGCTACTCTGTAAGATATTTTACACTGTTGTGTAACAGGGTGGTAATGTGCATGACGTAAAGTAACGTTAAGCACCTTTTACAAATAAATCATGAAAAGTGGAATAACAGGGTTGAAGAAACATTTACACTTCAACGTATAATAAATAAAGTTATACTTATTCCTAATCACTGTCACCGAAAACAACTACACTGTAATTTACACTGTTGTGTAACAGGATGGAACCTAACATGGTGAAAATGTAAATTATATAAAGTTAGATTAAACAGATTTCAGACACAAATTATGACCTAGGAATAACAGGTCTATAGAAATACCCAAATTTCTACTTCAAGAGTTAAACATATTCCTTGGTAACAAATTAAAATCAATTGTAATATATGCTATATTGTGTAACGGGATGAAACTTACAAAAGTAAAACTTACAAAATTCCCCGATTACAATTACTGTTAAAAACAACAGCTCTGTAATACACTTTAGTGTGTTGTGTAACAGGGTGGAGTCTAACATGGTGCAAATATAAATTGTGTAAAATAAGATTAAGCAGATTTTAGATATAAAATGTGGAACAACGGGGTTGAAAAAACACCAATCTACACTGGATGCAGCACAACACAAATCCCCGAAAGTAAACTAATGTGAACTCTATTTATAACCAACTGACACAAAGTTCAAATGATATTTATAGCTCACTTTGTCGCATCCAGTGAATATAGACTTTAGCTGTTGTGTCTGGTGTAGACACGGTGTTAGACTATAGTGTAACAGGATGGACTCCATCATGGTGGAAATGTAAATCATGCAAAGCAAAAATAAATCGCACTTTACATTTAAATTATGAAATGCAGATTAAAAGAGTATTTTTTGCGCAAATATAAGTTACATGTAAAATTTAAATGAGGATTTTTAGTGTATAACAAGATATTTTTCTATTTGACAAATTCTTTCGTGAAAACATAGACTACCTGATCCCAAGAATAAGGGAAGCTTCTCTCCTGGTCATCTTTGGTTCAAAACCCCCTCTGTAGTATCCGCTACCAAAAGCCTGTCACACATGCATCATTTGTGTTTGTTAAGATACAACTGAATGAGTTCATTAATACAAAGTTTGGATTATATAGCATGACAAATAAAACTTGCAGATTTGGATGCTTCTAGAGCTTGTTTCACTTGCGGCTCCATATGTTTCATAGCTTGCATTGCATAGCGACCTGTAAAAACCAGCCATTAGAAAACAATCAGGCTTAATTAATCAACAGATTGAAATGCGTCACGTTCCTGTGCAGATTTTTCATATTTTGTTGGAATCATACCTGCAAACCCTGCTGCTGCCAGGGTAAGGCCCACGGCCACCATGGTACTAGCCTAAAACACATAAAACAATAACCCTTGATTGTGCAATTTGCATTAATTGAGAGGCAATTTGCATTATTTAATGCAACCACACATCAGACACGTCAATCACAACACATCCCTTATATACAGACTATTTCTCATTCACAGCATTGATTACATGCATCACAATCATATCTCACAGTTATCACAATTTACAGTGGCAGACAATATCTACTCATATACAGATTGCAGAAGTTTCACTTGAAGCTTCATGTTTTATATTGTGATGAAATATAAATAAATGTTTTGAACGTATGTCAAACATCTACAAACTCGAATGATTTGCTCAGACAGTAAGTCAGGAACATCACTGAAAGTTACTATCAGTTAGCAATGTGCTAATGCTACATCTCATTTGCTTCTTATTGACTTATTAAACGCAATAAATTCACGTTATGCAGGGGTTAAAGTGAAGGTGGGAACACTCACCATTTTCTCTGCTTTTCTCTGCTAAGATCCTGTTTTGCGATCGTCTATAATCATAACTGAAATCATAACTGACTGCTAAATGTCAGACTCATGTGTTGTTGTCATGCTGACTTCTGAACTTCAGAGAGCGTCCTGCCGCAAAACGAGCAAGCACGTCGCGACGCCCGAACTGACGTCGTAAATCGTTAGTTGCAAAGGCAGGCAACTTCTACAAGTTTATTTTTAGAGCTTTTTTCTCCCTTTCTTCTGATTTCATGCTGTGCTGAAGTGTAAGGTAACCACCATAACAGTAAAAACTATGGCTATCTGATGGTGTGTATTGATGAAAAAATGAGTTTGAATTTTTTTTTTTTTTACATATAATAAACATACAAACGTAATAATGTAAACCTACTCTTAAATATGACCCGTATGAGTGAAATCATGTAAACAGATCTATTAACATATATCATGAACAGAGCACTATAATACGACTAAGTACCATTACAGTGACCATATGTCACCCAGAATCAGTATTATGTTTTCGTGATTAATATGTGCAATGTGCAATATTAACACTGATGCAGATAGCTAAACTTTCAAAGTCTCCAAACAAACAAATATTGTAAAGTATTTATACATCGTGGTAAAGATTGTGTACTGTAACTTACACTGATTTATTTATTTATTTATTTATATAATTGTAAAGACATTTTAGAGACAGATACTAATGACTGAATTTACAGTGTTATCCATGATGAAATAATAAGAATAATGGGAATAAAAAACAAACAATCATCTCATAATTCAGACCGTATGTCATAAATTTGATTTTATTATAATTATGATCTTATAATCATAATAATGATCATAATCTATGATCTTTCTCACAATTTAGACATTTATCTCATAATCATGACTTATCATTACTTTATTTGTTTCTGTAATTTTTACTTTTTACATAATTATGACTCAGTATGTTATAATTCTATATATTTTTTACAGTCATGACATTAAATCTTATAATTATGTCCCTTCATGTAATAATTGTGATTTAGCAAACCACTATAGTATTTATTTTCTTTATGTAAAATCTACATCAATCTATTAATAATTGCTTAGTATCTCTTCAATTCAGTATTTCATCTCATAATTGTGACTTAGTATATCATTTTTTCCAATTGTTACATGTTTTTGTTGTCATCATTTTTAATTTTGCTCATAATTATGGCTTAATGTTTTACAATTGTCATATTTTATCTCATAATCATGACTCATAATTTCAACTTTTACATCTTAATTATGATTTAGTATCTCATAATTTGGATTGAGTTCATAATTTTGACTTTTTATCATAATGACTTCTCTTTTTGTTTTCTCATAATCATGACTCATAAAATCGTCCTTTTATGCCATATCTATGCCTTAGTATATCATAATTGTAACTTTTTAATCACAAACTTACAACTTTTATTTTTTTATTTTCATAATTGTTGTTGTTCATTCATTTTTACTCATCATCATTTTTGCCACTATTATGACAATGATTTATAATATTAATTCATAATTCCAACTATGATTACTGTCACAATTGTTTTGTTGTCATAATTTCAACTTTTTCCATAAATATTGACATTGTATTATGATTTATTATCTCATAATTTTGACTTTCTATTGCATAATCATAACATAATTTTGCCCTTTTATGCCATATCTATGACTTAGTAGGTCTTAATTTTCTCATAATAATTCATCATTTTGTTTACTTAATCTCATAATTCCAACCACGACTTATGTCACAATTGTTCTGTTGTCATAATTTCAACTTTTTGCCATAATTAGGACTTATTATCTCATAATTTTGACTTTAATTTCAATCATGACTCATAATTTGGGTTATTTATGCCATATATATTATATAGTATCTCATAATTTTGACTTTTTAATCTCAAAATTCCAACTTTGTTTTCTTTTTTTGTGTCATAGCCTAATTGTTTTTGTTGCCTAATTTTTAAACCATAATTATGACTTAGTATCTCATAATTTTGACTTTGTATTTCAATCATGACTTTTTTATGACATATCAATGGAATAGTATCTCTTAATTTTCTCATAATAATTCATAATTTTGTTTACTTAATCTCATAATTCCAACCCCTGATTTATGTCACGATAATTGTTTTGTTGTCATAATTTCAACTTTTTGCCATAATTTTGATTTAGTATCTCATAATTGCGACTTAGTATCTCATAATTGTGACTTTATATTGCATAATCATAAATTTAGCCCTTTTATGCCATTTCTGTGACATAGTATCTCATATTTTTTACTTTTTCTTTTTAAATCTCATTTTCTTTGCTCCATAATTATGACTTAGTATCTCATAATTTTTTTTTTTTACTTTAATTTCAATCATGACTCAAAATTTTGGTTATTTATGCCTTATCTATTAAATAATAATCTCAAAATTCCAACTCTGTTTTCTTTTTATGTGTCATAACCTAATTGTTTTAGTTGCCTAATTTTTAAACCATAATTATGACATAGTATCTCATAATTTTGACTTTGTATTTCAATCATGACTTTTTTATGCCATATCTATGACTTAGTATCTCATAATTTTTTTATCTCAAAATTCCGACTTTGATTTTAATTTTCATAAATGTTTTTGTTGTCATAATTCCATCTTTTTGCCACTATTATGACATAGTGATTTATTATCTAATCGTATAATTCCAGCTTAATTATTTTGACTTTAATTTATGCCGTAACCGTTTAGGTTGTCATAATTTACAGTAGATATTTTGCAGTAGTTACGGCTTAGTACATGATACTGTTCACTTTTTATCTCATAGTCATGGTTTATAATTTCGTCCTTCAACACCGCAATCATTACGAATGATCAAACCACGTATTTTTTCTATTCTTCCGTGGCTTCTACAGATAATAGAATTAAATTTCAAATTGTTCCTGGAAATGAATAACTCTGGCAAGTTTGCCCAGGCTGACTTCAGACTCTCAGGAAACACAAGGGCGAAACGCAGAGGGTTCTTCCCATCGGGATGGATTTCACTCCAGCAACACAATGAACGGTTGAAGGTCCTAATTATTGCCCCTGTCATTTGCATAATTACAGCGCTTTTTCTCCAGCAAAGGACAGTATAGAAATTGTAAATTGTAGTGGACGGGGCCGCAGTCAGCGAAAGTCACGTCTAATGACAAACGCATCCCCTGCAAGCTCTTGGCACGCCGGCTGGAGCTTCAAAAGGATCGCAGGAGTGCGAAAAATGAGAGTTTTGCCCCCAAATCATATGGAATTACAGTGGCGGGTGCACACGCTGCATCTCCACACAAAAAGCCCAGAGGAAGCAGCCATTTCTGTTGGTTTTATTAAACCAACCAAGCAATTTAATTCTTTTGTTCAGGAGAGTTCTACTTCATTGATTAACAAAAGCAGGGATATAATTTTTTTCAGCCTTTTTCTAAAGCCTGAAATGTCAAGCCTTTTAAAGCAGATTATTCTGCCTGTGTGCAGTGAATGCAGCCCGAGTAACCTTTTGTCTACAATTAAATATTCCAGCATAAATATAAAAGAAAATCAGAGATGGGGAAGATTGACTCAGGAGAGATTGGCGAGGTAGATCCTCACACTGATAGTGCAAACAGCTTGCTTCTAATTAAATATGCCACCGAGTCTCAAAGCATTTGCTTTCTGCCGCAGAGAGAGGAAGCTGCTGAGAATGTGAGGAAGAAATGTATCGCCCCCATCTCTCCGGCCGCAGGCTTCCTTTGGGCATCTCAAGGTATTTGGGGATCTTTGTTTTGTTTGTTTGGATGATTATTTGCTTTAATATCAAAGGCTATTCCTGGCGGGAGCCATCTGAATGGAGCGCAAATCAAAAGTTCTGGGCTTGTTTATGATGCACACTTTGATAATTGGGCTTGACAATGTGACTTTGGGGACGTGAGGTGTTTGTTTGCCATTTGCTCAAGGCTCCTGCTTTGGGGAGCTTTTCTGGAAATGCTTTTTTGCTTCGGAGAACGTCTTTAAGGGCTCGCTGTTTACTTGTGGAAGTTTGGTGACGGGGGTTTATTAACCCCTCAAACCACAGAATTTAGATCCGGTTCGGAGCAAAGCAAGGTTTTGGATTTCGGCATATTTGGCCGTTTTTGGGTGCACAATTAGGAATGTTTCTATTCGAACATTAGCCTGTAATGATATTTTAGCTTTGCAGCGGAGAGACCAAACTTGATTTAGTTTAAAGGGTTGTGTGTTGCTCAACTCTTTATGTGTTTTAGATATGTTTGTTGATTAATTAAGATTTTAAATGTTACATATGTAGGAATCGCAGAATTTAATCTTTATTTACATTAAGTTTTAAAGTACAATATTTACAATAAAATCTAAGCACATTTCTTTCTCTCTTCTCTCTGCATATTCATTATATATAAGTTTTATATTTTTATAAATATATTATCTGCAAGTATGACACTATGTCTATTTTAAAATATCACCTGCATCCTGAAAATTTAAGTTATTAAGTTTTTAATAAATCTCCTAAAAAATAAACAACAATTTGGCTAAAGCCACAGAACTTTGCCTTAAGATGTGAGGAGTAGATCATTATTATTATTGTTTTTATTATTATATGTTTATTTTAATAATTTTTCTGAAGGGGAAGAAGAAGTCAAACACATGTCATCGTCTGCATTTATGGGTATTATAGATTTGGAGAGTCTCTCTTTAAACAGATAATAGCTGCACTCCAGGTCATGAGAAACTCTCTCTCTCTCTCACACACACACACACACACACACACGTCAGACTCACATTATGCTGAATTTTACTTACAGAAATAAGACTTGCCACGTGTGCGAAAAGGAAACAAGAAATATTCGAATCAAATTGGCAGAATTCTCCGCAGCAGCGTAATATGCTTCAGTAATCCCTTTATCAAACACTACGATTAAGTGCTTTCACTGGAAGCTGGCTGAAAAAATGACTTGACAGGATATGTAAATATATTTAAGGTCACTCTATCACCTACTTTAATTTTATATTAGAAATGCAGCTTGAGACAAAATGACTGAGATTTCAAATATGTGGCACTTAATTCACATATTTATGCAGTTTTTCCTGCGTTTTTTTTCTGCTAAAGCATGCACATTAATATTCTGAATCTGATTAATGAGATATATGCTTTTGTTCAACAAACTTTCTATCCTCATAACAGACTTCGGTCAGTTGATATGACGTTTGACATTACGCTTGTATGAACCTTAACCCTTATAGCCCGTGTTACTGCAAAGATAAACATGAGACCAAATGGTTTTTAAAAGGAACAATTTTTAAAATAATTTCTTTAACAAAAAGGAGTAATGTTTTTTTCTACGGTAGTATATTACAACGTTTTAATTTAAAATGTTAAATTTAAATAATTTGTAATAATAAAAACATAAATACTAAAGCCATAAATGCAATAGGAAATGAAATGTAATTGGAAATACCCTCATATTTGATAATCTGACATAACAAAATACATCATCCTTTGCAGGTCAGATTAACCCACAAACATTATAATCATAATATATATATATATATTTTTTTTTTAATAATAATACACATTTAGCATGTACATACAGTAAGCATATTCCACAACACCTCAGAGTGTCAAAACAACCCTAAATTGTCTCAAAAGAAATAAAATAATACATTTATAAATAAAAATCAATAAACATAAATAAATCCTAGGTTAACTAGTGTTTCCGACAACTCAATTTTGCTTTATAGGTCAAATTTTAAAGCGTTATTATTATTATTATTTTAAACAAAATTACCGATCTTTTTCAGGGTAATAATATTGCATAGCATTCTGCACTTCAATATAGCAATCTAAAAGTCACATTAGCAAAACTTAGCTGGCAGAAATGTATTTTATCTTTTGTCAATAGTGTAGTGATGTAAAATACTATTGTCTTATGCGAAATTTCTAATTGCGTAAAATTTCACCTTTGAAGATTCGCCAAACAGCAGAAAATAGATCCACAATTTAAGGGGGAGTTCATAAAAGACGCATTCTTGTGTCCAAAAATCAATTAGATGAAGCTCAACAGAAATGAACATAAGGTAAATAAACATATATGTGCAAATATTTTGCCCTGCCCCCAGAGACCCTAATTGGTTCAGTGTTTTGAAACTGATGTTGTTCCACTGCTTAAAAAAAAACGGAGCCATATCTAATTTGACAGTTTTCAAACGGACTCACTCTTTTCTTTCGTATCAGTCACACGCTCCGTCAGAGCTTTCTCTAGCGTGCGTATAGAACATGTATAAATGACATCAGAACAGCTGTCCCTCAGAATGACACGTTTTTTTGTGGCTCGTATGATTTGAAATGAATCCAAATTGCAATTCCTGCCAGCGACATTTGACCTCTTCCCATTCGGCTTATCAAAAGCTCATGCAAATGGGGACGAAGGCAAAAGTCTGTAATTACAGGAATTAATTTTCCCACATCTGCTCTGCTCAACGATTGCCATCGCGACCGTCTGTAAGTGAGCGCTTTTCAGGTGGCCCATTGAATCAGCCGTTCATTCAGATATCTCCAACAGGAAGTGTCATGTGGATGTTTCTCACACTGGTTTTGGGTTTTCAAGTGATTACAAGTAACGGGAACTATCATATTGTTAGTGCTGTTGCTTTTTTCGAGTTGAGCTATTCAGCATTTGTTTTCACTTGTCAAGCTGTTGTTTAGAAAAAGTGGTTTAGCTACGGTTTTAGCTGCTAATAAAAGTAGTTTGCTACACTGATGCGACTTAAGGGGGAAAGTAAGATTTGTCACAGGCACTCATAGCTTGTCCGGTCGTTATTTGATAAATTGCAGTTACACTTTATTTTGATCGTCAACTTTAGACATTACTATATAACTATAAGTAACTTTGCAACTACATGTCGACTAATTTTCATTGATTTGCATGTCTGCTAACTCTCAGAGTAGACTGTTAGGGTAGGTTTAGAGTTAGTAGAATAAGTTAACATATACTTGCAAAGTTTCTGATAGTCAGTATGTAGTATATCGTTGACCCTTTCAAATAAAGTGTTAGGAGATATTAAGCAGCCAGTCTACTAATACTGTAATGACTGCTAGTTGACTTGTTGTAAAGATACTTACTTTTAGTAGAATGTCTAAAGTGGACGATTGAAATAATGGTATCTTTTTAGAAAATTAAGTAGCTATGCTACCAGCTGTTTACACAATGCAGCTAGCTACACATTAGGGAGGCAACATAGATTTGTCCAGTTATTTTCTACTCATAATTGGTCAAGTTATAAGCGTCTAAGAATTTGATTGATTTGTCAAATTGCGTTTTCGAATAAGTAGTTAGCTATGCTATCAGCTGCTAACAACACCTAGCTAGCTACACTGAATGAGGCAATGCTTTAGGTTTCAAAACAGATCCAGTTATATTTTACTCATATATGGTGAACTTACAAACTTGATTTTTTTTTTTTTTTTACATTTTTAGGGGGAAAAATAGCTGTACGACTGGCTGCTAACAAAAATAGTGCTAGTGCTACTGAACTGGGGAATATGGATTTGTCCAATTAAAGGCTGCTTAATATTGAGCAGTAGGAGCATCCCAAATCACATACTTGGACACTATTCTATCCACGATGCATTATCTCGAAAACACTTAAGGTGCTGTCAAACTGAAAGTAGTTAAGTACGTTTGGTAGCTTTTACTAAATGCACAATAACATTAGTGAAATTTGGATTTAGTTTTGTGGGTAAAAAAAAAAAAATATATATA